>RXON01002083.1:0-20526 GCA_009667805.1 Leptobrachium leishanense | reverse complement strand
TGGATTGGTTCGATCGTGCCATTTTTCCGATCCGATCATTCTGACCGGATCACGAGGCACTGCTAAAATGGCGACGTGCAAGGCACATACAAAGGAATTTACATTGCACAATACACACGGGGACACTTTTATTACACCACACACAAATCCACATCTAAATAAAAATACTCAAACTCCACGGGTGCCACAGCCTGGCTGAGGGTGTTGGGCCATTCCGTGACACTCCTCCCCTCCCCAAGGTCCGACGCACCCGGTTGGACCCCAACGGGTCGTACCGGGGTAGTCGGGGCTCCCAATCCCTGGTTCCCGGGCCGACTGCTGCGATAACCCATCTGCGTTACCGTTTTGCGACCCGGGCCGGTACTGAATGGTAAAGTTGAAGGGTTGGAGAGCCAGGCTCCACCGCAACAGGCGACCATTTTCCCCCGCCACGCGTTGAGCCACACCAGGGGTTATGGTCGGTCATCACGGTGAAGGACCGACCGTAGACATAGGGTTGGAGCTTCCGTAGGGCCCAGACCAAGGCCAGGCACTCCTTCTCCACCGCAGCATACCCACTCCCGTGGCAACAGCTTCCGACTGATGAACGCCACCGGATGATCCCCCCCGTTGTCCCCCACTTGGCTTAGGACAGCTCCCAGTCCGAACATGGACGTCTGTATGGACAACAAAACGTTTGTTATAGTTGGGAGCTGCTAGCAGGGGAGCTTGGGTCAGGACGGCCTTCAGTTGCCGGAAGGCCTGTTCGCACTCCGGGGACCACAGGACTTGGCGGGGTAGGGATTTCTTCGTCAGACAGTCAGGGGTTTGGCCAGTCACTGTAATGGGGTTACGAACTTCCTGTAGTACCCGCGGTGCCCAGGAAGGCGAGGACCTGGGTCTTGGTCACAGGGGTGGGCCAGTCTAGGATGGCTTCTATCTTGGCGGGCTCTGGCCGTTGTATCCGCACCCCACCGGTGGCCCAGGTACTGCACATCGGCCATCCCCACTTTACATTTCTCCGGCTTAAGGGTCAGGTTGGTGTCCCTAATCCCGCCCAGGACGGTCCCTACATGGTCCAGGGTTTCCTCCCAGGTCTGGCTCTAGATGGCTATGTCATCCAGGTATGCGCAAGCGAACCCCTGGAGGCCATCGAGGAGGCGATCGATTAACCGCTGGAAGGTAGCAGGGGCGTTCTTCATCCCGAACGGCATGACTCGAAATTGGTACAAGCCGAACGGGGTGATGAAGGCCGACTTCGGGGTCGCCTCCTCGGCAAGAGGGAATTCTGCCAGTACCCCTTGCACAGATCGACCGTGGTCAGAAAATGACCCGGGAGATCTGGTCTAGCAGCTCGTCGACTCGGGGCATGGGATAAGCGTCTGTAATGGTACAGTCGTTTATCCGCCGTAGTCGAGCAGAACCTGGTGGTACGTCCTTCTTGGGCACCAGGACCACGGGCGACGCCCATGGGCTGGCCGACGGTTCAATGACCCCAGCTTCCAACAATCTCCGGATGATCAGGTAGTAATGCTGGGTAAATCAATGCAGAAATTAAATACTTGGGTGGGGGATAATATACCGCATTTTCTGTATCCTTCACTGCATAAGTATTGTCCGGGTGACTCAGTATGGGTAAAAGAGTGGAAAAAATGATCCACTAGGTCCAAATGGAGAGGTCCTTATCTTGTCCTGTTATGAACCCCTACAGCAGTAAAGGTTGCCGAGGTGGTCCCGTGGATACATCACTCCAGAGTGAAAGCAGCTGCAGCCAGTCCTGAACCAGCATGGAAGGTCGTTACCAACGAGACCAACCCGCTGAGGCTGAAGCTGACAAAGACCACAGCCATGAGCACCTAAATGATCCTAACCCAGATAATACAGAGGATCAACAAGTGGGTGTTTTGATGGGCACAGGTCCTGACCACCCGCCAACGGGGGATACCCACAGGGTGCTTTTTAGGGGCCCGGCCCCCACCCTTGATCATCCAGAAATGTTCTTTACTTTTGAAATTCGGTGGGGAGGGATTGGGTTTATGTGACTGTGAAAAGAATTGCCCAAGGAATTCTGACATTCGGGGCATTTGTGGTGCTGATTTTATATCTTGCTAATCTGATTTATGGACTCTCACGTGGAGCATGCCCCAATTGTACAGGCAACGTGGGGAAAGTGGATATTCCCATATCTGGAATGGTACGCACCCGGTGATGGAGAACGTACCATGTGGAGACAAAAACGAGAAGTATCATCCGAGATATTGCCAAGAGGACATTTTACCTGCAATTTAAATATGACTATGCTAAGAAATCTGGGCAGAAAGCATGTTGGGTGTGCAGCAGAATGCACCCAGAGACAATTTTATATCCCATTTGCTTCTGTTCCTATGAACCTGAGTATGTTCGCATCAGGAATATCACAATACACTCTTTTCGGCCACCCAGAGAACAACCAGAAATGTACGAGGCCGGATACCCTATAATAGGTACATATACCCCCCAGAGTGGTGTTTCCAAATAGGACCAGATAGAGACACACATAAAAAGGAAGGGTGTTATTCAAGCAAATTCAATTGGACATCATACATATACACAATTGACACAAAGGAACAATCAAATTTTCATACATACAGTGCAGAAAACTCACGAGTGAGCAAGAAGAAGTGATTGCAAGTGAGTCCGGAGGGACTCAGAGTGTGCTGGAAACAACGAGACGAATGAGGCGAATGATGTTGGAATTAGCAAAGGGAACACTACACCTATCACCATTCATGTTAGAAGAGGGATATCAGGTGTGTTTGTGGGAGAGTGTGTTACACATGGGTTCCACCAACAATAACGGGAATGTGTATTTGGCTAAGCTGGTCCCAATCCAGAGACTAAGGGGAGAAGACACAAACACAGACACAGAACTACACCCTAGGTACCCACTGGTGTTTGAGAGACCAAAGAGAGAGTTCTTTGCGAAGATGGATCGAATATGGACATGGTTGCCAGCATGGACTGGATGGGGAGGAGAGATGATGAGGAGATTGAATAGCTATGTCAATCTGATGGATGAGATTCTGAATAGAACCAGTATGGATATCCAGCTGCTGAATCTGGAAATGCGTGAGTTACGAAAGGTGCAGATGATACATGATATGGCGCTTGAGCAGATCAGTGCGGCCTTGAATGGATTGTGTGAAATGACAATGCACTATGAATTTGTACCTTCATTCAGAAACACTACACATGAAGTCCCAGATTATTACCAGGTAATTCAAGATCACCAAGAGAAGGTAGCACAGTTGCAGGGCACAGCCAGGAGGATTGCTGCCGAAGGCTGGAATCCGCTCCGTGGGTTTGGAGCAATGGGAGAATGGTTTGGTTCCATCTTGAGATTTATCTCACAGATTGGATCCATGATACTCATGATAGTGGTGATCTTGATCATAGGGGATACTGATATACCGCATAGGGCTATGCTTATGGCCACTGTGCAAGACAGCACTGACACCTACACAAACACAGAAGATACCACTGATAATTCCACAGGGTATGTTCCCAGTGAAAGAAACCCCCCCCAGTACAAGGAGTTTCAGAATAGTGGAGTGTAATGGCTACAAGTGCCAGGAAAAGATCCTGACACTTGAGCCAAGGGGGAATGAAGTGAGATCAAGCTGAAAGATGATTGCTACTATGAGCCAGGCAGCCATCTTGTTCACAATATTGGTTCACCAGTAAATAGAATAGATTTTTATTAGATGTGCAAAGCAGAGCTTACATAGAATTCCAAGAATGTGTGGTAGATTAGAAAGCTAGCAATAAAACCAGCAGAATCCGGCCGGCTCTTGGCACGGAGAGACAGGAAGATAAATGAATGGGGCAAGGTCACTGAGGACGAGCAGAGAAACAAAGAGATCATAGAGAACAGACCAGGCCCAAGCTATCTCAATAAACATAGCCTATAGGGAGGGCGGCGCTGCCCTGAGAAAGACAGCACAACAAATCACAGACTGTCAAACTAACGTGAAGTGTATCAATTTATAGTTAAATGTGGAATTCCTTTGTACTAACGATGGGAGGTATTAACCACGTGGGTTGGAATAAAGTGTCATTGGGAGGTGGGCTAATTGGGATGTACCTAATTACGTATTTTTGGGTATAAGATCCCTTGCACGGGTGAAAGGATGGGCTCACTCTTTGCGATTCAATCCTGTGGGCACTTGTGTGACGACACAATAAAGTTTGCCTTTCCTGAAGAGACTCGTGTTCTGACAATCCTTACTTGTGCCCGTCCGGCGCTGTCTTGAAAGTGAATCTGTTTTTGTCCGCCTACACCAAGACATCTTATTAACTCCTTGCCAATTTCACAATTCTTACGAGTTATACGTTACAATAGTGATTCAGCAAAACGTGAGCATCAAATTAAGGAAATGAATACAAGATTCTTAGAGAGAGGCTACTCTCAAGATTGCCTGGAAAAAGCACTACAAAAAAGCCATGGAACGTGACAAAAATGAAACCACTTCGAAACTACAAGACCCCCGGATTATGCTATCTATGAACTACAATACTCATAGTGATCTTCTATCAAAACAAGTCAAATATCATTGGAGATATTTACATATGATTGTAAACTACCAAAAATCCTTTCTCTCACCACCCTTGATCAGTTATTCAAGAGGCAAAAACTTGCGCGACTGGCTGATACACACTGATTCTGTCAAAGCATATGACAACCGTCCAGCTTATTTTAAGAAAAGCTGCTTTAGATGCACTGGTTGCGTTACATGCAACCATATGTGTCCAACTGCCACCTTCTCACATCCTCACACGGGCCATAAGTATGGCATAAAACATCGAATCACGTGCCAGACAGCATTCGTAGTTTATCTATTACATGCCCATGTGGGTTGGCTTATGTAGGGAAGACAGACTTTAACACTTAGAGCTAGCCTCTGCCACTGTCCGAATACCTGAGGAACAGCCAGGTTCACCCCAGCTGTTCGGCCCGCAGCCGTTGTTCTTCCCCGACCCCCCGCAAGTGTGCCTGCATCCAACCCCCAGTGGAAGAGCTGGCCACGGGGCAGAGCGCCGCTGGCCTCTGCCCACTCCCCGTCTGCCTGAGGAGCCGCAGGATTTCTTCGTGCTGGCGACCCCGCAGCCGTTGTTCCCTGTTCCCCTGGATGTCAGCGTTGCATCCAACCTCCCAGCGGAAGAGCTGGCAACGGGGCAGAGCGCCGCTGGCCTCTGCCCATTTCCCGACTGTCCTGAGGAACAACAGGGGTTTTCCGAGCCGGTGACCCCGCAGCTGTTGTCCTCACCCGACCCTCCGAAAGTTGTTTCAGAATCCACCCCCTCAGCAGCAGAGCTGCCAACGGGACAGAGCGCCGCTGGCCTCTGCCCACTCGCTGCCGTATGCTTGAGGAGCAGCCTGATTCACCCCGACGGCTTGGCTGGCCGCCATGGTACGTCTTTGGGATGGAGGAAACCATCCTCCCACCAGGGGACACACACCAGCTGACGCGCTGGCCGCAGGGCAGAGCCTGCTTCCGCTCTGCCCATTCCACAGCCCTTTGGCCCAGAGGCCCCGCGCAGCCACGATTTCCTCTGCGGCTGACCCAGGTACTCGGGGCGCGTGCAGTTAGCACCCGTTTTCCCCCGTGCGAGATAGTCCCGGAGGGGGCACAGGGGGTGCTCTCCCCGGCCACAGGACCCTTTTGCCGGAGGGGGTAACCCCAAATCCGCGTGGCCTCCACCCACTTGTACGGCCGCAGGGCCAAATGGAGAAGCCTGGTGGCTCGGCCTCTCCCACTGACTATGGACCTGAGAGCACCGACTTCCCGGTACGACCCGTTGGGGTCCAACCGGGTTCGTCGGACTTTGGGGAGGGGGAGGAATGTGAAGGAATGGCTCAGTACCCTCAGCCAGAGATTGGTTTTCAGGACATTTTTCCTCCCTAGACTTTTAAGTGCCGTTACACCAACCGAATCCTGCGAGTTCTAAAGGTTTCAGAAAGTGATTCCTGTGAATAAAAGTGTTGATGTATATATTGTATAAACGTTATGTACTGTGTGTTGCCGTGGTTGCCGCCATTTTCCACCACCTCGTGTTCTGATCGGGTCATCAGGAGGGAAAATGGCCGATCAGACCATCTGTCCTGAATCGGCACCGCGCCGAAATCGTGTGGGCCAATGAGAATCTGTGTGGGCGGCAGGGGGTTTCCCCAGATGTGAGCTCGTGGTGGAAGTGATAAATACATGTGTAAAATAATACAAGGGTCTTTGGTTGAGTTCATGCAGCTGCGTCTCGTGTCTCTGTTCACCAACTGCATCTGACATCCCTCGTGATTCAGACCGCCGGACGAACCGAAGATATACCACGTGCCGCTGCCGCGCGATCCGAATGCCCCTGGCCGACAGAACCCCTTTCCTTTACCTATCGGAAGATCCGAAGAATCAGTATCCTGTAGCGCGCGGGCGCATCGACTGCCGCGCGATTCGAATCCTGCTGCTGGTCGAATCGGGCTGCCTTTAGCTGTTGAGGGATCCGAACAGGTCGGCGCTGTGCAGTGAATGTCACATCGACCGCTGGGCGCTCCGAACGTCTCCGAACGATCGACCGATGGCCAACTCAATCACCGAGAGATCCGACTAGGTCAGTGCTGTGCAGCTAAGGTCCCATCGACCGCTGGGCGATAACGAATACCTCCGAACAATCGACCGTTGGCCAGCTCGTTACCGGAGAGATCCGAATATTCACAGAGGGAAGCCGTTTCGACCTGCGACCGTAAAGGTCACGTACAGGTCAGTGGCCAGCTGCTCGGGACGCTGAGTGTCACCCCTCAGTGGTCGGGCTGGGTTCACGCCAAGGTCCCCTCGCTGCGTCGGTCCTCTCGATTACAAAGCCATACACGGCCGCTCGAGACGCCGGGTGTCACAAACCTTGGTAGTCGGGCCGGTGGGACACAGAAAGGGGGGAGAAGACCTCAACGCAGATCTGAGCATACCCGCAGGCGGACGAGTCACCTTTCTGTCACACTGGTGGCAGCGGTGGGATAGCTCTCTGCACCCCCCAAGAAGACCCGCAACATGTTGGTGTACGATCACTACACCAGGGACACCCTGCGTGTCATGATGGAGGACCGGGAGGAACGCCGGGTAACAAAAGAAGAAAACCGTAATTAAAGAACTGACCAGGATGGATCAGAACAGGGCGACGACACCCGTGCTCACCCCTGTCCTCGCAGAGGAAGCGGAAAGTGCCTTCATCCGAAGGGCGCGGCAGTGGATCGCCCTGCTCGGAGCGGCCCCATCGGAGGCTGAGATAGCAAAGGCGATCCAGGAGACCCAGCAGGAAGAAGAACAAGAAGAGGAGCGTCAGCACGAGCTGCGATTGGCAGCGCTCCGTGAGACAAAGATTGAACATTTTACCCCTGACCCTTATCCCGTAGACCCCTGGGATGAGGAGTACAGCTCGACTGGAGCTTCACCCTGGAATTCTGCACCCCCAGCGATACACCGTACGGGACTTACAGCTCGACTGGAGCCTGTATTGGGGAACCCGCACAGCCCAGCGGACCTTGGATAGAGACTTAACAGCCCGCCTGGAGTTACATCCGAGGACGCCACATTCCCCGTCGAGAACATGGAGGGCGAATTTCTGAGAAGACTGCAAGAGAGCCTGGATCAGTATTTCGGGTCCATGGTGGAGCCCACTGGACTTGAGTGGCGGGACGAGGTCCGCCAAGAACTTCAGGATGAGGCGCTGCCCCTGAAAGAAACTGCGAGTTTTGGGAGCCCGAGATGTTCCCATGGGTCCCTATCGGGATCACAGTAGAGGAGCCGGCCCGGTCGGAAGAGGCACAGCAGGTGCCAAGTGTCCAGGATGGGCCGTGTGAGGGGCCCGAGGGGTCCCGGGAGGAAATGGTCCTCCCAAGCCCGCCAGAAGACACGGTGGCCGTGTCCGCGGGTCCAGCAGAAGAGCTGGCCACGGGGCAGAGTGCCGGTAGCCTCTGCCCACTCCCCGTCTGCCCTGAGGAGCCGCAGGATTTCTCCGTGCTGGCGACCCCGCAGCCATCGTTCCCTGATCCCCTGGATGTCAGTGTTGCATCCCACCCCAGCAGAAGAGCTGGCAACGGGGCAGAGCACCGCTAGCCTCTGCCCACTGTCCGAATACCCTGAGGAACAGCCAGGTTCACCCCAGCTGTTCGGCCCGCAGCCGTTGTTCTTCCCCGACCCCCCGCAAGTTGTGCCTGCATCCAACCCCCCAGTGGAAGAGCTGGCCACGGGGCAGAGCGCCGCTGGCCTCTGCCCACTCCCCGTCTGCCCTGAGGAGCCGCAGGATTTCTTCGTGCTGGCGACCCCGCAGCCGTTGTTCCCTGTTCCCCTGGATGTCAGCGTTGCATCCAACCTCCCAGCGGAAGAGCTGGCAACGGGGCAGAGCGCCGCTGGCCTCTGCCCATTTCCCGACTGTCCTGAGGAACAACAGGGGTTTTCCGAGCCGGTGACCCCGCAGCTGTTGTCCTCACCCGACCCTCCGAAAGTTGTTTCAGAATCCACCCCCTCAGCAGCAGAGCTGCCAACGGGACAGAGCGCCGCTGGCCTCTGCCCACTCGCTGCCGTATGCCTTGAGGAGCAGCCTGATTCACCCCGACGGCTTGGCTGGCCGCCATGGTACGTCTTTGGGATGGAGGAAACCATCCTCCCACCAGGGGACACACACCCAGCTGACGCGCTGGCCGCAGGGCAGAGCCTGCTTCCGCTCTGCCCATTCCCATAGCCCTTTGGCCCAGAGGCCCCGCGCAGCCACGATTTCCCTCTGCGGCTGGCCCAGGTACTCGGGGCGCGCATTTAGCACCCGGGTGCGAGATAGTCCCGGAGGGGGCACAGGGGGTGCTCCTCCCGGCCACAGGACCCTTTTGCCGGGGGGGTAACCCCAATCCGCGTGGCCTCCACCCACTTGGTACGGCCGCAGGCCAAATGGAGAAGCCTGGTGGCTCGGCCTCTCCCAACTGACTATGGACCTGAGAGCACCGACTTCCCGGTACGACCCGTTGGGTCCAACCGGGTTCGTCGGACTTTGGGGAGGGGGAGGAATGTGAAGGAATGGCTCAGTACCCTCAGCCAGAGATTGGTTTTCAGGACATTTTTCCTCCCTAGACTTTTAAGTGCCGTTACACCAACCGAATCCTGCGAGTTCTAAAGGTTTCAGAAAGTGATTCCTGTGAATAAAAGTGTTGATGTATATATTGTATAAACGTTATGTACTGTGTGTCTGCCGTGGTTGCCGCCATTTTCCACCACCTCGTGTTCTGATCGGGTGCATCAGGAGGGAAAATGGCCGATTCAGACCATCCTGTCCTGAATCGGCACCGCCCGAAATCGTGTGGGCCAATGAGATCTGTGTGGGCGGGCAGGGGTTTCCCCAGATGTGAGCTCGTGGTGGAAGTGATAAATACATGTGTAAAATAATAAACAGGGTCTTTGGTTGAGTTCATGCAGCTGCGTCTCGTGTCTCTGTTCACCAACTGCATCTGACATCCCTCGTGATTCAGACCGCCGGACGAACCGAAAGATATACCACGTGCCGCTGCCGCGCGATCGAATGCCCCTGGCCGACAGAACCCCTTTCCTTTACCTATCGGAAGATCCGAAGAATCAGTATCCTGTAGCGCGCGGGCGCATCGACTGCCGCGCGATTCGAATCCTGCTGCTGGTCGAATCGGGCTGCCTTTAGCTGTTGAGGGATCCGAACAGGTCGGCGCTGTGCAGTGAATGTCACATCGACCGCTGGGCGCTCCGAACGTCTCCGAACGATCGACCGATGGCCAACTCAATCACCGAGAGATCCGACTAGGTCAGTGCTGTGCAGCTAAGGTCCCATCGACCGCTGGGCGATACGAATACCTCCGAACAATCGACCGTTGGCCAGCTCGTTTACCGGGAGATCCGAATATTCACAGAGGGAAGCCGTTTCGACCTGCGACCGTAAAGGTTCACGTACAGGTCAGTGGCCAGCTGCTCGGGACGCTGAGTGTCACCCCTCAGTGGTCGGGCTGGGTTCACGCCAAGGTCCCCCTCGCTGCGTCGGTCCTCTCGATTACAAAGCCATACACGGCCGCTCGAGACGCCGGGTGTCACAACCTTGGTAGTCGGGCCGGTGGGACAACAGAAAGGGGGGAGAAGACCTCAACGCAGATCTGAGCATACCCGCAGGCGGACGAGTCACCTTTCCGTCACAGATGTGCAAAGCAGAGCTTACATAGAATTCCAAGAATGTGTGGTAGATTAGAAAGCTAGCAATAAAACCAGGCAGAATCCGGCCGGCTCTTGGCACGGAGAGACAGGAAGATAAATGAATGGGGCAAGGTCACTGAGACGAGCAGAGAAACAAAGAGATCATAGAGAACAGACCAGGCCCCAAGCTATCTCAATAAACATAGCCTATAGGGAGGGCGGCGCTGCCCTGAGAAAGACAGCACAACAAATCACAGACTGTCAAACTAACGTGAAGTGTATCAATTTATAGTTAAATGTGGAATTCCTTTGTACTAACGATGGGAGGTATTAACCCACGTGGGGTGGAATAAAGTGTCATTGGGAGGTGGGCTAATTGGGATGTACCTAATTACGTATTTTTGGGTATAAGATCCCTTGCACGGGTGAAAGGATGGGCTCACTCTTTGCGATTCAATCCTGTGTGGGCACTTGTGTGACGACACAATAAAGTTTGCCTTTCCTGAAGAGACTCGTGTTCTGACAATCCTTACTTGTGCCCGGTCCGGCGCTGTCTTGAAAGTGAATCTGTTTTTGTCCGCCTACACCAAGACATCTTATTAACTCCTTGCCAATTTCACAATTCTTACGAGTTATACGTTACAATAGTGATTCAGCAAAACGTGAGCATCAAATTAAGGAAATGAATACAAGATTCTTAGAGAGAGGCTACTCTCAAGATTGCCTGGAAAAAGCACTACAAAAAGCCATGGAACGTGACAAAAATGAAACCACTTCGAAACTACAAGACCCCCGGATTATGCTATCTATGAACTACAATACTCATAGTGATCTTCTATCAAAACAAGTCAAATATCATTGGAGAAATTTTACATATGATTGTAAACTACCAAAATCCTTTCTCTCACCACCTTTGATCAGTTATTCAAGAGGCAAAAACTTGCGCGACTGGCTGATACACACTGATTCTGTCAAAGCATATGACAACCGTCCAGCTTATTTTAAGAAAAGCTGCTTTAGATGCACTGGTTGCGTTACATGCAACCATATGTGTCCAACTGCCACCTTCTCACATCCTCACACGGGCCATAAGTATGGCATAAAACATCGAATCACGTGCCAGACAGCATTCGTAGTTTATCTTATTACATGCCCATGTGGGTTGGCTTATGTAGGGAAGACAGACTTAACACTTAGAGATCGGATACGAGGTCATCGTTCTTCCATCAATACAGCCTACAGAGACGGCGTCACAGATAAGCCAGTCGCGAAACATTTCCTCGACCTACAACACCGGTTGCCGTCACTTAGATTTGTGGGAATCGACCATGTCCCCCCACTCCCTCGTGGTGGCAATCGCTCCCAGTTGCTTCTTCAGCGAGAGACTTTCTGGATTAAAACGCTGGACACCATCTCACCTAGAGGCTTAAATGAATACGTTTCTTTTTCATGCTTTCTTTCAGAGAGATGAAGTTTATTATAGTATAAACAAAGGTTCATACAGTACAGTTGTTGGTACGGAGGAGTGTACCGCCATTGTTGCCGTCCTCCATCATATGCATTTCATATTTTACTCTTATATACACACACTTCCACATCATATATATATACACACACACTTCCACATCATATATATATACACACACACTTCCACATCATATATATATATATATATACACACACTCTTCCACATCATATACAGTTGTGTTCAAAATTATTCAACCCCCACTGAAATTGAGTGTTTTGGCCAGTTTGACATTGATTTTGATCATTCAGTCATCTTGCTTACAATTAAATCAAAGAGGCACGTGTAGGTCAGACAAATATAACATAACATTTATAATGAAATAACCACAAATGTCTTTTCTGTGCTCACATCATTATCAGTTTTATTCAACCCCCAAGTGACATTCAATCTTAGTACTTAGTACAACATCCTTTTACAGTTATAACAGCTTTTAAACGTGAAGCATAGCTTGACACAAGTGTCTTGCAGCCCATCTACGGGTATCTTCGCCCATTCGTCATGGGCAAAAGCCTCCAGTTCAGTCACATTCTTAGGCTTGCGCACTGCAACTGCTTCTTTAAGTCCCACCAGAGGTTCTCAATCGGATTTAAGTCAGGTGACTGCGATGGCCACTCCAAAATGTTCCAGCCTTTAATCTGCAACCATGCTCTAGTGGACTTGGAGGTATGCTTGGGATCATTGTCCTGTTGAAAGGTCCAACGTCTCCCAAGCCTCAGGTTTGTGACGGACTGCATCACATTGTCATCCAATATCTCCTGGTACTGAAGAGAATTCATGGTACCTTGCACACGCTGAAGCTTCCCTGTACCTGCAGAAGCAAAACAGCCCAAAGCATGATTGACCCCCCGCCATGCTTCACAGTAGGCAAGGTGTTCTTTTCTTCATAGGCCTTGTTCTTCCTTCTCCAAACATAGCGTTGATCCATGGGCCCAAACAGTTCTAATTTTGTTTCATCAGTCCACAGAACACTATTCCAAAACTTCTGTGGTTTGTCCACATGACTTTTGGCATACTGCAGTCGACTCTTCTTATTCTTTGGAGACAGCAAGGGGTGCGCGCCTGGGAGTTCTGGCATGGAGGCCTTCATTACGCAGTGTGTGCCGTATTGTCTGAGCTGAAACTTCAGTACCCACATCTGACAAATCTTTTCTCAGTTCCTCAGCAGTCACACGGGGACTTTTTCTCCACTCTACGCTTCAGGTAGCGCACAGCAGTCGAAGTCAGCATCTTCTTTCTGCCACGACCAGGTAGCGTTTCAACAGTGCCCTTTGCCTTGATTTTGCGAACGATGCTTCCTATGTCTCTCTTGGTATGTTTAACATCTTTGCAATCTTCTTATAGCCATTGCCCTTCCTGTGAAGAGTAATCACCTCTTCTCTTGTCTTCCTGGACCATTCTCTTGACTTCACCATGTTTGTAACCACACCAGTAAATGTCTAGAAGGAGCTGAGTATCACAGTCATTTTAAAGCTGCCTAATTGGTGCTTATTATGCTTTATTGCTGCTCCGTGACATCCACAGGTGTTTTTCAATACCTGATTGAAAAACTTGAATGAACCTCTGTTCTTCAGAGTGGTAGTCTTTAAGGGGTTGAATAATTGTGTCAATGAAGAATTCACAAAAAGAAACACTTACTACTGTATTATAAAACCAATTGATGTCATTTTAGTTGCATATGGTTCTTTAAAAATGTCCTTGTAGGATTTCATTCTGAATACAATTACAAATGTACACTAAATTCCCTAAAACCCTTTACAGCATTGGGGGTTGAATAATTTTGAACACAACTGTATATATATATATATACACACACTCTTCCACATCATATATATATATATACACACACACTTCCACATCATTATATATATATACAGATAGCAAGGATGCAAGCACTCATGGGATTTGCAGAAAAGTTGTCTTTAATGAATCCAAAAAGGTCAACGTTTCGGCTCTTTACAGAGCCTTCATCAGGACAAATATACATACAACCCAATCCTGTGTCCATATATATGGACACTCCAATTTAACAACAATTACCAGCCCCCTCCCACTGAAATCATCCTCCAACCAGTGATGAGAAAAAGTCCACAATCCAACACCATGTGTGCAAGGAAATTAGCACTAAGCGCCCACAATTAGTGTCAGACAGATAAGCATCAGTCTCTTAACGACCTAATAATGCACCATCTGATGTTTTATTTCAAGCGCCAGCAGGGCATTCTTACCCCCGCCACTTCAAACCCTTGCAACAAACCAGGTGAAGGAGATTGATCTCCAGACGTCTCTGATCCCGGAAACCACCACGAGTACCTGTCGGCGCTCTGCGCCGTATAAGCACGCCGGACCGGTTGCCTAGGCAACCACAGCGTGTTGCCTCGGACGTAACCAAGAAACATTTGGCTCGGTCCCGCCCCCTCTCAGACTCGTGGTTGAACAGGACAATCTACAGGGGAGGGAGAAAAACATTACCCTCCTTAAAAACAATATAAAAGTACAAGCAACAACTAATGTGTGCACACAGCAGATGGCTCAGGCCGGCACAGATTGATTATTAAACCCACACTAGGAACTACCCTGCCGATAATATCGATATATAGATTGATTTTAAATTTTGGATTTTTACTTCTTAATTTTTAATTTTGACATTTTCTGCAAATCCCATGAGTGCTTGCATCCTTGCTATCTGTACCAAGTTCAGCCTTTGCTAAAGCACCGGGTGTGAGAGGAACTTCACTGTGAACCGTGAGTGCAAAGACCTTTTTGTTCATTCTGTACTATTGCTGATTTGGCGTAATCCCTGGTTTTTTGCACCGGCACAATATTGCACTATTTTGAATAACTATCAAGGACATTACTTTTTTATGTACAGGCCTTGTACACTACTGCAAACGCTATAATGGATATGTTTTTGCAGCAAGCCGGCGCCCATGCTGAACAAGCACACACATTACAATTCAGTGATGATGAGGCAAACGCCATTTATGGTCCGCTTCTGGTATGGAGCTACAATGCCCAAAATCCTCTAAAGATCTTTTTTTTCGAGCTGGTCAAACTTAAGAAAAAAGAGGTAGATTTGGACCTCCACGGTCTTTTTCTTTCGGATTACCATAGGGCTAAACGAATCCCTAGGGGGTTCAGAATCCATAATGTCCCAACTTTGGGACGATCCAAGCCTCAGGTGTGTAAGGAGTGGACAAGTGTGCTCAATAAATGTTCTCTAGACCTCATGCTGGTGGCCATAAAAGAAGTCAAGGAGGAATTAGTCGAAATTAAGATTAAGATCGTGAATTTTTGAGAAAGAACATGAGACCTGGATAGGGTCAGCAGAAGGGCAGACGACCCTATGTAAGATCGAACAGGAAGTAATAAAATATAAAAATGAACTGATCCGTTTCAAAAAGGAGAAATTTGAAAAAGTCAAACAAGATTACCTGCAACATCGTGTATACGCTGGCTAAGTGGAGAACCAAATAGGAGACCCTACAGAAATCCAAGAAACCGCATACGTAAACCCGAGTGCAAACCATCGACGTTACCTCGGGTGAGTCGGCATCTGATAACGAACCCCATGTGGGATCCCAGGCATCCTCGAAGGATTTTTTGGGGTTCCAGACACCAGAACCCTGGAGGCACGATGACACGCAGCCGCGGAAAAAATGCAGAAGAAGGCGAGTTACTAGGAGGGGGCGACAAAGCAAGTCGAAGTGGCATCAAAAACAAACCACCATTGAAGAAGTAAATCCCATATTCAACCTATCCAACCGGACTTTGACAGATGTGGAAACTGGTGTTCTTAGTAAAGGACTGTCCTTTGTCCCATCATCCAAACCTGATGCCTTCCAGTGGGATGTAGAACTCTACAAGTTCGGACGCACCCTACGTCTAGCTGATTTCTTTAGGAATGAGCCTACCGGTAATGTAACTCCATTTCGACGAAAGAGTCATTTTGATCCCCTCTCCAATCAGCCGTCTATTAAAACGTTTCTACGACAGGTAAAGTCTGAAGTGAATACACTCATGGGCCAACATGTGTCTAAACACAGTAATATTTCCAGACAAGAACGTGAAGCTATAAAGACCTTAGCTGATGATGCCTCTATCGTTATAAGACAGGCAGATAAAGGAGGGGCCATTACCATCTTGAACTATACGCAGTATGCGAGAGAAATGTACTCTCAGCTTTCAGATGGAGTTACTTACTCTTTGTTATCTGGTGACCCAACACGTGAGGTCATGGCCAAATTTGAAAAAAGTATCCAAAGAGGTTTCTCAGCTGGCTATATCGATGATGAACTGCTCCAGTACCTACTCAAACCTCACCCTAGGACTCCTGTGATATATGGGATACCAAAGATCCATAAAGATCCGGTAACTCCACCACTACGCCCAATTGTCTCGGCCGTGGGAGGCGCCATTGAGCCAACAGCCAGATGGCTTGACTTTTTATTCAAGAAACCGGTACAATGTATCCCCACGTGCATTAAAGATACCAACGATTTTTTACAGAGACTTGGGGCAGTGATAACCAATTGTGATGAGGTAGTCTTCATGACATTGGATGTAAAGAGTTTATACACAGTGATCCCCCATGGGGAGGGATTGAGGCCATGAGGTGGTTACTGTCCAATTCAGAGGTCTATGATGGCCCATGTGGTCGAATTTGTTTTGGAGCTACTGGCGTTGGCTCTGGAAAACAATTATTTCAGGTTTGAGGATAAATGGTACTTACAGCGCACTGGTACTTCCATGGGGGCCGCGATGGCCCCATGTACGCCAATGCGTATATGTACAAGTTTGAGACCGATAACATCTTAACCCAGTTTCAAGTAACATTGTTCAATATGTGCGGTTTATTGATGATATCTTTGTAATATGGCGGGGCACAGTTGAAGAAGCTAGGGGGATTGAACATCTCATAAATAACCTAGATACACCAATTAAAGTCACTAGCACAGTCAGTGAAAGTTCCATCAATTTCCTTGATGTAAGGATTTTTAAAAAAAGACAACTGCCTACACTACTCATTGTTTTCTAAGCCCACAGACCGCAACACCTTACTTCACCAACAGAGCGCACATCCAGACCATTTAAAACAATCATTGCCTTATTCCCAACTATTGAGAGTTATAAGGAAATAACAGCGATGGAACCATATGGAAGAACAGATTTCTGACATGTGTCGGAAATTTGCTTCTCGAGGGTATTCTGATAAGGTGATTATAGGTGCTCTGGAGAGAACAAGAGCTCCAAGGCAAGTAAGAGATAAGTCGGATAGATTCAAATTCCCCCTCACGTATGACACAGCCTCAAGACGAATTACTTCAGTAGTAAGGAGAAACTGGTCGATCCTAGAGAAAGACCAGAATTTGCCTGAAACGTTTAGATATCAACCGATGTTTTGCTATCGCAAAAACCGCAGTCTAAAAGATCTTCTGGTAAAGGCGGATCCCATTAAAAGTTATGACCCAGACCAAAATAAATTTAGGAATCTGGGCTGCAAGAGATGTCTAGGCTGCGTTACCTGCGGTCATATGACTCCGTCTAGTGACTTTAGACATCCCCATACAGGGAAGCGGTTTCTCATCAGACACTCTATTACCTGTAGGACAGAATATGTGGTCTATAAGATCTTATGCCCTTGTGGCTTGGCCTATGTGGGTAAAACCACAACCCAATTATGTGAAAGAATTCGCAACCATCGATCCAACATCAGGACCGCATATAGGGATGGCAGGTCAGACAAGCCGGTGGCCCGACATTTTTTCCAGTCTGGTCACCCCTTGTCCTCGTTGAAATTCTTGGCAATAGATCATGTCCCACCCCCGAGGCGGGGGGGAGATCGAGCTTTGATTCTCCTTCAGAGAGAAGCGAGATGGATTCATCGCTTGGACACCGTTTTCCCTCGGGGGTTGAATGAAAGAAACTCCCTCCTGGCCTTTTTATAAAAATTGTAAAAATGTCAAAATTAAAAATTAAGAAGTAAAAATCCAAAATTTAAAATCAATCTATATATCGATATTATCGGCAGGGTAGTTCCTAGTGTGGGGTTAATAATCAATCTGTGCCGGCCTGAGCCATCTGCTGTGTGCACACATTAGTTGTTGCTTGTACTTTTATATTTGTTTTTAAGGAGGGTAATGTTTTTCTCCCTCCCCTGTAGATTGTCCTGTTCAACCACGAGTCTGAGAGGGGCGGGACCGAGCCAAATGTTTCTTGGTTACGTCCGAGGCAACACGCTGTGGTTGCCTAGGCAACCGGTCCGGCGTGCTTATACGGCGCAGAGCGCCGACAGGTACTCGTGGTGGTTTCTGGGATCAGAGACGTCTGGAGATCAATCTCCTTCACCTGGTTTGTTGCAAGGTTTTGAAGTGGCGGGGGGTAAGAATGCCCTGCTGGCGCTTGAAATAAAACATCAGATGGTGCATTATTAGGTCGTTAAGAGACTGATGCTTATCTGTCTGACACTAATTGTGGGCGCTTAGTGCTAATTTCCTTGCACACATGGTGTTGGATTGTGGACTTTTTCTCATCACTGGTTGGAGGATGATTTCAGTGGGAGGGGGCTGGTGATTGTTGTTTAATTGGAGTGTCCATATATATGGACACAGGATTGGGTTTGTATGTATTTTGTCCTGATGAAGGCTCTGTAAAGAGCCGAAAACGTTGACCTTTTTGGATTCATTAAAGAAAACTTTTCTGCAAATCCCATGAGTGCTTGCATCCTTGCTATCTGTACCAAGTTCAGCCTTTGCTAAAGTACCGGGTGTGAGAGGAACTTCACTGTGAACCGTGAGTGCAAAGACCTTTTTGTTCATTATATATATATATATACACACAACACACTCTTCCACATCATATATAAATATTATATATATATATCAACACACACTTCCACATCATTATATATATATCACTTCCACATCATATATATACACACACACTTCCACATTCATCATATATACACACACAACTTCACATCATTTATACAATACACACTTCCACATCATATATATTACACACACACTTCCACATCATATATATACACACACACTCTTCCACATCATAAATATAATATATTATAATATATATAACACACCACTTTACACATCATATGTATACATACACACACATAAACACTTCCACATCATACTATACACCACAACTCTTCCACATATATATATATTTATATATACACACACACTTCCACATCATTATATATATATATATATATATATATACACTCTTCCACATCATATATACATGGATGTACATACCCTCAAATTAAAGCTGACAGTCTGCAGTTAAAGCACATTGTGTTTGTTTCATTCCAACTCCATTGTGGTGGTGTATAAAGAGCCAAAGATGTTAGAATTGTGTCGCTGTGTCACGGTTTCCCGGATCCCACCACGCAGTCCTTAAAGCCCAACACTCCACAGAGACCCAAAAGCTACCAACAAGGTAGCCGTAGAAGAATCCCTAACTGTATGGTCCTTAGAATTGGCCAGGGTATACTAGCTAGACAGAAAGGGTTAATCAAAGACAATGTCGTAATATAAAACCAGCTTAGCAACACGGGGTAGTCAGACGAGCCAGAATCAGGAATACAGAGTATAGAATAGTCAAATGGAACAGCCGGGTCGATATCAGTGCAGAAGTGTAGTACAAGAAAATAAGTCTAGGGCAACGGAAGGCAGAATAGTCAGAAAACAGGCAGAGGTCAATAACAGGTTAATCACGAGAGAATTCAGGTACAAGGGAGCTCAGGTATGGATAACCACGATCTGGCCACTGCTTAGAAGGAAACTGTTGGTTTTAAAAGATCTTCACCAGACCGCGCCCCCCTCTCAAGCCGCACCTCATGCAGCCACCTCCCTGCCTGTTTCAGTTTAAACCGGGTGTTGGTGAGCGAGCAGCATCAGACATGCTGCCCTTGAGCACACTGGAAAGGCTGGAAGCCCCCAACGTTACACAATATCCCAATATTTCTGGACCTGACTGTATACACATACACATTATACATTCAGCATATACTGTATACACTTAATTTGTCACAATTTAATTTAATTTGTTAATTAAGTGGGAGCTGGAGGGAAATGGATGGAGGGGGTGGGTGAGCTGGTGGGTCCTATAAACAGTGACTTGTTTAGGGCCCTGCTTCTTACCATGCATAATGCTGTATTTTCAGGCAGGCAGAGCAGAGCACTTGGGTGGACACAGCAATGGTGAGGAGGAGGGAGGAGCCAATTACATCTCCCATGGGCCTCAAGGAGAGCTCTAGACCAGCATGCCGCTGGATCACCTGCAGCTTCCGTTGAGATGGTGTCATTTCCTCTCTGTGGTCACCTGACACTATGGAGAGGAAGCAGCCTGCAAGCTCCTGGTCTCTAAGGGCTCAAGGGAGTGGAACAGCTGAGCTGCCAAACTGGGCCCCTCTACAATGGCTGGGCCTGGGGCAGCTGCCCCTCTTGCCCCTCCTTAAAGACGGCCCTGTTGTTTCACAGGTATGTCTGGAGCAATGCAGAGTATGACTTGATAGGTTTCTCCTTATTGGGGTCTCCTGTCCCCCTATCTCGATCACAGATGTCCGATCTTGCTCATGGAAAATGAAAATTACACAGACACGCTTCTATTGTCTTTCAAATTCAAATTGTATTCAGGAATAGAGCATTATAATATTCTTCACAAGCAGCTTGGAGGATGTCTTGGTATTGCCATGTAAACAAAGGAAACCTGTGTAGAAGGGTGTAACAATTCAATAGATATAGTAACTTCTTCACATATTTGTTGATACCCATAGAA
>RXON01002082.1:0-16648 GCA_009667805.1 Leptobrachium leishanense | reverse complement strand
TCCTGTCAGACCGCAAGAAGAAGCTAAGAGAGACAACGCAGCGCATAAACCTGATCAAGCAGGGGATCGACATGACCTCACAGGAGCTCAATGACAAAACGCTGGAACGAGAGAAGGAAGGTAACGGGTGCAGCGTATCCCCTCCTGATCATTATATAAATGGGGCAGCTAGTATCGAGGCTAAGCCTGACATCTGACGTCACTAGGCTGGACTAACTACTGACCTACAGTGACTCCAGGACTGAGCTACGACTTCCCACGACGAGATCACAGCCCGAAACATGATCTATCCACGACTTCAAATGAGAAATGAGATCTTCCACCATCTTAATGGATACTATAGGGTTAACACTAGAGGGCAGAAATGGAAGGGTTAAACATTTACCCCATGTGCAGCCCCTTCCCATTTTAACCCTTTTGTTTAAAAACTCGCCTATATCCAGCATTGGTCTCCTTCCGAGCTCCTCTGGACGTGACACGCTGCTAGCAGCATCAAATCACATGACCATGAAGGGGCTGGATGCTCCAGCCAATCCAGTGGCTCTCTGTGCTGGAGGAAATTGACAGCGATTGGTGGGAGGTGTTCCTCAAAGGTCCGGACGCTCTAGAACCCAAGCCCGGCTCTTGGGTTCTGAGTGGGACTAAGTCCCTGCACTTGGAGGGCTGAAACAGCCCACCGGTTTCCCCCAGGAGGGACGATAGGAGCTCAGATAACATTGAGCCCTTCAAGTTTAGAATCTTCCCGCACCCACGCCATGCGCGTGGTATGTCTGTCACTCTCCATGCACCAGATCCACCTCACGTTCTGTATCCCCTCCTCATGCTTTAACAGGAGAATACGTCAATAACGAGGGACAGGTCATAATCGACGAGAGTGAGTTCATGCTCATCATCCGACTGAAGGACCTGAAGAAGCAATACCGGGCAGACTATGACGAGCTGCAGGACCTGAAGGCAGAGGTCCAGTATTGCCAGAAGCTGGTGGACCAGTGCAGACAGAGGCTACTGACAGGTGAGGGCCGGCCGGGGGGGGGGGGTTTATACAACAACTGGTGTCCTGTCTGATACTGAGTGACGGAGATAAAACCCACAAAGCAGCGCTCGGATAGAATAAGGGACGTGCGGTCAGGCGGTGCAGCGGGATATACAGGTCTATAAAGGGGAAACTCAGGAGAAGAGATAAATCTAGACCAATAGCCGGTTTGGAAAGTGAGATAAATGGGAGAATGTTTCTGGTTTGGCTTCTTTGACCTAAAATTTTCTCTTTTTCTGAGTTTCCCAGTTAGTGAATAGACCTGATTGTTCCCGCTATTAGTGAATCGGTGAGAATTGCACATTTTAGGCCAAAATGGCTAAATCTGAATGTTTTGCAATTCTCCATTAATTCACCCCTTTCACCGGATCACGTAATAAAGTCACCTCCTCGTGGCCGATTTTATTAACGGCGACTAAAAAGTCACCAGAATAAATTAAAAACACAATTTCATGTTCAGTATGTAAATTCCTGGAGAATCTCTTCAGTCTGTGCTTTTGTCATAGTGCGACACCTAAATCAAGCGTTTATTGCTAATCCTAACCTTAATCCTAAACCCAACCCTAATTCTGATTCTAACCTTAATCCTAACTATTTCTAACTGTAATCCTGAAGCTGATCCTAACTTTAATCGTAAATCTATTTCTAACCTTAATCCTAGCCCTGAAACTAACCCTAATCTCTCTATCCTTAGTCCTAACCATAATCCTAACTCTATCTCTATCCTTAGTCCTAACCATAATCATAACGCTATCTCTATCCTTAGTCCTAACCCTAATCCTAACGGTAACTCTGAACCTAACCCAAATCCTAACTTTAATTCTAATCCTAGCCTTAATCCTAGCCTTAATCCTAACTCTATTTCTAACCTTAATCCTAGCTCTAAACCTAGCCCTAATCCTAACCCTAATCCTAACTTTAATTCTAATCCTAACCATAATCCTAACCCTAATCCTAACTCTATTTCTAACCTTAATCCTAGCTCTAAACCTAATCCTAACTCTAATTGTAATCCTAGCCCTAACCCTAATTCTAATCCTAACCGTAATCCTGATCCTACCTCTAATCGTAACCATTATTCTAATCCTAATTCTACACCTTTCTAGTAACCTTTGCCATAATTTCAATATACTGACACTATGTCATATTTATATTCATATATTGCTGCTGCCGTCCCTTGCTTCCTGCGCAGCGATGTCTGACGCTATTCTCCACTAAATTACATACTTTACTTATAATAATCCTTTTTTTCCCCTCCTGATGACATTTTTCGTTAAGCCAGTCGGCCACCTGGTGGTGACTTTATTGCAGGACACCCCTTTCTTCACGCAGAATTTCATGGACTAACTGGCGATACCTGCAGACGAGAGACAGATTTATCAGGAGCCGATCGTCGTAAATTACCGATAATCGTTATCAGCCTTTTATTTGCCGATATTCCCAATAATTGGTTAAGGCGGCTCGCTGCAGCCACATCCTGAATCCTACGAGCCTTTCATTCCGCTGCCTCAATGCACCTGGCGATATATCGAGAGGCAAAAAAAATGGTGAAGCAGCACATGCCGAGGTGTCCAGTAAACCCCGATAAATACAACAAATGGCACCAACGATTATTATTGTGTCAGCCGATCCAATTTACTGCAAGCGTTTATCAGGGTTAATCAATAACAGCTGAACTGGCCCCGAAATGTCACCGAACAGTGAATTTCCCCTTAAGGTGACATTTTGGAGGCCATTCGGTTATTCAGAGAGCAGGCAGTTCGCCAAATATTGGTGAATTGCCAGTGAAATACAGTGCCTGTTCGATGGCAGTGAAATACGGTGCCTGTTCGGCGGCAGTGAAATCCCCCATAGAGAAGCAATGGTTAATCTATTCACATTGAACAGCAGAGAAATGTCAGTGAAATGCCCTGATGTTCAGTGGTTTCATTCGGCAGATTTATTCAAGCGAATCCCATAGGTTTCAATGTTAAAAATATTCCCGTTTTATTCAATATCTAATAAACCGTTTATTATTTTAATCTGCAGCAAAAAGTCTATTTATTGTTTTGTTTTTTTAGGATCTTTTTGGATTTTTTTTACACAAAACTTTTTTTTCTGATTTTATTTAAATAGTGTTTTTTTTTTTTACAGTCCTTTTTATTCTTATTATTTTTCATAGGACCTTCTATATTAATTCCAGACATTTTTCCATCCCATAGGTTTCGATGTTAAAAACATTCCTGCTTTTATTAAATATCTAATAAACCATTTATTATTTTAATAAAAAGTCTCTGCAGCAAAAAGTCTCTTTATTTTTTGGGATTTTTTTCGGCAACTTTCTTTATGTTTTTTTTTTTATTAGTGTTTTTTTTTCTGTAACAGCCCTTTTTATTATCATTCATAGGATCTTATATGTAAATTTCAGGCATTTTCGTTCAGTAGTTTTTTTGCAAACAGCGTTTCAATCTTGACACTTTCGAATGTGTTTGTTATTTTACCCGTCTGGCGGCAGTAGTTTTTCTCCAAACAGCTGTTAAAAGTTGCTGGGGCTGGGTGTGTGGTGTTTTTTGTTTTGTTTTTTCTACTCGTTCGTTGGCTTCTTGTTTTTTTCCGGTGGCTTGTCGGCTTTTTTTTTTTTTATGCGTTCGGCAGTATTGCGGCAATTTATCGGATCGATACAATGTTTTTTCGGTGGTTTTTCTGTTCAATTCTTCGGTTTTGCAGTGTTTTTTCAGATGCGTTCGGAGTTTTCCTGCACTTAGGCGACCGTACGATGAAATCTGAATCCAGCACAGGGTCGGGAAATTGGACTCCCTGAATTGTTGGGAATGATAGAGCGGCGAGTTTCCGGTGTAATTTCAGTGCTCTATGAGTAACCTTGTAAATGTACGGCAGAAGCTTTTCATTTCTTTTTATCTGATATTTGGAGAGGGTTCAGTCCGGGTCTGCTCTGTATTCTGGTGAAGGAATGAGGGTCATGTCGCTCCATGAACGAGCCTGGTGTTGTGGATCACAGTTCCTGCTTCTGACCTGTAGTCCGCTGGTTGCTGTTACAGACCCTGATCAGATCTTGGTTTCCTTCCAGAGTTTGAGGCCTGGTACAATGAGTCTTTCCTCATCCCAGAGGATGTGCAGGCTTCCATGAAGGAGATGGGGAGCATCAGACCTGGCCTGATTCCTGCTGAGAAGCTCTTATCACTGGTGAGTAGGCAGGATGTCTGGATACATGTAGGAGGCTACAGGATTTGGTGGTCACTGGGCTTTGGCAAGCTGGCTCCCGGTAGTCGGCGTCATGATTTGGCATCCTGAGGGGACTTGAAGCTTACCGGGCAGCAAAGCAAACTCTCCCGGGCTGCAGGCAATGCGTCGGGCTGTTCTCCAGAGTCAGCAGCCTTCTGTCTCTGCAGTGGGGTGGCCTTGGCAGAGCTGCAGATGCTGGGGAAACCAGACGCCAAATAACTAGGAAGACATGGTGGTGCCGGCCAAGTGGGTGCTCACATGCTGCTCAATTCTCCTGCACATTACTACCAGGCTGATTTTTGCCAATTTCGACCCTTGTGTCACGAACCCACAATCAGAGGCGCGTAAGAACCACGGCCACACTACGGGCGGTATTACAATGTTGGTGCTAACTTAACCAGAGCTGTTGTAAACTTAAAACCTCCATAGACTAGAATGGCTCTGATAAGTTTACAACAGCTCTGGTTAAGTTAGCACCAGCTTCGTAATATAGCCCTACATCGGCTATGACATGATTCCTGGGGCAGCACCCTTCCTGTCATGCCCATGTGTGCAGACTAGGTTTTCCTGACATCCAACCTGAAGGTGGCCTCCGTTGTCTCCTAATCCAGCCCTGCTTACTCCTGAACTCTCTCTTTAAGGGAATCCCCCTCCCCATTCTCACGCCGTTGCATTGTATTGCTGTGCCGGGTGCACACTGGACTCTCTATAGGTCCCTCTGTGCCTAGTCTTGCTGAGCCGTTTTCCTGTCCTCCCCATCGTGATTTCTGTCAACGTTGTTTGCCCCTCGTGTAACTTCCCATCGTTCCTGTCATGTTCTGTGAAACCTGGATCCTGCGTCTGAATAAAACCTCATGTCTGAACCATAACCTGCCTGTGCTGCCGTGTGTCTCATCTGCTGCCGTGTGCCCCCATGTGTCCCCTGCGCTGCCGTGTGTCTCATCTGCTGCCGTGTGTCTCATCTGCTGGCGTGTGTCCGCTGTGCTTCCATGTGTCCCCTGCGCTGCCATGTTTCTCTTCTGCTGGCGTGTGTCCCCTGCACTGTGATCAAGGGTCTTTAAAGTCAATGCATTTATGACTGAACAATTCTGTCATTGGTACTTAAGGGGTTAATTAGTCAGCACAGGCCTTGATATTTTTTGTCTGGCTATCCATCATGAGTCTGACACTTCCTGGTGTCTCATTGCAGCGTTTGGTTACTCACTTGTGATCGCTCAAGTGTGATATGTCAGTATCTTTCTCTTGAAACAAAATAGATATCCTGCACACTGTTTACATAAAATCGTCACAAAAAGGGTGCTCATCTGCAAGAAGAACCCCAAGGTCCTATAAATGTGTAACCAAACCACCATAAATCAAGCTGGCACAACCATGAAATAATATATACCAAAAGTATAATACAAAAATTTATTTTATTAAATACAAAAATATATGATATCAGTAACAAAAGTAATAGTATCACAATGTCAAATGTTACAGTACACAATATGCAGGATATAGTAAAGCAGCTCCACAGGCTCAGCAAAAATAAACAAGAAAAACCAAATAGCTGAACCATATGAAATATGCAATATTAGGGAAAGCACAATGTAAAAAGCAGCCAAAACATAAAGTGGGTCAGTACAATCCAACTCCTGATAGCAAAGACAAGGTACCCCAACGTTTATGCGATCTATCGCCTAGTATCCCTTATTTTATATCCATTAGCTGTGGAATTCAATGCTATGGTAATATTATTATAATAGGTTATAGTATTATTAGGTTTTGAAACCAGCAATTTTTGGATAGTGCAGGAGACATGGATACAGGTATTTTTGCAAAATGTTTTTAGTAAAAAGGCAAAGCTCTGCCGCGGGGGGGGGGGCCTTCATGGATTCTTGCACCGGGGCCCTGAGATTTCTAGTTACGCCTCTCGCTCTGCCATCAGCTTCATGTACCTGCACCCCTAACACCCACCTTCAAGACTTCTCCAGAGCTGCTCCCTTTCTTTGGAACTCCCTCCCTCGCAACATCAGTCTCTGAAAGCACATTACTTTATCGGCTCACTCCATAATCCCTCATTGTTCATATCCTACTGCATCTTCCCACATGTGCCCCTCTACTTTATATTCTCTATTAACTCTGCTAGTGTGTCACCCCTATCCTTTTAGATTGTAAGCTCTTGAGCGGGTTCCTCTCACCTACTGTATTGTGTGTTGAACCTGTATATATATTTGTTGTTCTGTCTCTCCCATTGTACAGCGCTACGGAACTTGTTAGTGCTTTATAAAAACATGTAACTGTAACTGACTCCTGGTGCCACGTGGTACCTTGGGTGTTCTAGAAATCAATATTACTATTCATATTTACCAAGACATGCAAGTTAGATCTTTGTATTCTCTTGTTGTTTTCCGTCATGCAAGGCATTGCGCAGCGCTACGCTAGAGGAAATACATGAAGACAATCACACACAGATTTCGTTCTTCAAATATCTGCTATTTCTTTGTTAGATCAGCTCTTTTATAGAAGACAGGACATACAATAAATCTCAGATTTACAGGCCAATAGAATTTTCTCAATGTCACAGATAATTACCATAGTTGAACCCACAAACCTATTCACCATATATTGACAGGATAAAAGAGCTATCTTTTTTTCTCTTCTGCCCAGCAATTAGAATGGGGGACGAGGGGGGGCTGTCTGGACAGTTAATTTCCTGTTTCAGGACAAGATCTTGTCTGTATTCCATATCTTTATGTTTCACGAGCAAGCATTTTAAACTGAGCTAAAGGGGGCACGCTAACTAAGGGAAGCTTTCATATGTGCTTAAGATACAAGGGATTAAAAGATAATTATTTTACAATGGGGGCCACACTCGGACTTTTGCCTCGTTATTACTTTTTGCCGTCTGGACCGAGACTCAGATTGTCCCTGACTGTGCTTTCTGACTGTTGATCCCTCACCCATCATTTAACCCTTTGTCACTCAGGGAGAAGATGAGCAAGAAAAGAACGACAAGCTGCAGAGGGAGCTCTTGATGGAGGAGCCAGGAGCCGCATCATTTTACATGGCCAGGAGCAGATCCCAGCAAAAGGTGCGGCATAATAATATACACAAACCAAACCACCCACGTGAAACCCTCTTTACTGACTCTGTGTATCTGGATATATCGGCTCTTTTCTGGCTCATTGTATCTGGATATAGCGACTCTTTACTGACTCTGTGTATCTGGATATAGCGGCTCTTTACTGACTCTGTATCTGGATATAGCGGCTCTTTACTGACTCTGTGTATCTGGATATAGCGGCTCTTTACTGGCTCTGTATCTGCTATAGCGGCTCTTTACTGACTCTGTATCTGGATATAGTGGCTCTTTACTGACTCTGTGTATCTGATATAGCGGCTCTTTATTGACTCTGTATCTGGATATAGCGACTCTTTACTGGCTCTGTGTATCCTGATATAGCGGCTCTTTACTGGCTCTGTGTATCTGGATATTGCGGCTCTTTACTGGCTCTGTGTATCTGGATATAGCGGCTCTTTACTGGCTCTGTGTATCTGGGTATAGCGGCTCTTTCCTGACTCTGTATCTGGATATAGCGGCTCTTTACTGACTCTGTATCTGGATATAGCAGCTCTTTACTGACTCTGTATCTGGATATAGCGGCTCTTTACTGACTCTGTATCTGGATATAGCGGCTCTTTACTGACTCTGTATCTGGATATAGCGGCTCTTTACTGGCTCTGTATCTGGATATAGCGGCTCTTTACTGACTCTGTATCTGGATATAGCGGCTCTTTACTGACTGTGTATCTGGATATAGCGGCTCTTTACTGACTCTGTATCTGGATATAGCGACTCTTTACTGACTGTATCTGATATAGCGGCACTTTACTGACTATGTATCTGGATATAGCGGCTCTTTACTGACTCTGTATCTGGATATAGCGGCTCTTTACTGACGCTGTATCTGGATATAGCGGCTCTTTACTGACTGTATTTGGATATAGCGACTCTTTACTGACTCTGTATCTGGATATAGCGACTCTTTACTGACTCTGTATCTGGATATAGCGACTCTTTACTGACTTTATCTGGATATAGTGACTCTTTACTGACTCTGTATCTGTGTGACGTTTGGGGGGCCCACAGAGCACGTGCACAATGTCTTTCACAAACAGAACAGCTTTATTCACCCTTCCAGGGCAGTCAAAAAGGCAACATAATAAGTACACGCTTGGGTTCAGCGAAATTAAAGCAAAGTCCTGATCTTCAGCAAAAATAAACAGAAAAAAATAATGGTGGCTCACCAACGCTTTAATCAGTCCCAAACCTGGGGAATCCTTTCCCCAAAAGGTAGAAGCCTCTCCAGCAATGCACAGCACGTCTCCTGCTTTTGGAACACACACCAAGCTTCCACTGATTACTTTCCTTTTTCCTTATCTCCCACAATCCTGTCTGGGAGTTGCTGGCTTTAAACCTCTTCCTGGACAGGAAGAGTAACCCTGTGGTTGCCCTTAAAGGGACCACAACCCAAATAGGGGTGAAACATATTGTCCATCCAGGAAACAGCCCTGCCGACCTCGACACTGGATATAGCGGCTCTTTACTGATTCTGTGTATCTGGATATAGCGGCACTTTACTGACTGTATCTGGATATAGCGGCTCTTTACTGACTCTGTATCTGGATATAGCGACTCTTTACTGACTCTGTATCTGGATATAGCGGCTCTTTACTGTCTCTGTATCTGGATATAGCGGCTCTTTACTGTCTCTGTATCTGGATATAGCGGCTCTTTACTGACTCTGTATCTGGATATAGCGGCTCTTTACTGGCTCTTTATCTGTATATAGCGGCTCTTTACTGACTCTGTATCTGGATATAGCGGCACTTTACTGACTGTATCTGGATCAGGGTCGTGCACTCAGTGGAGGCAAGGGAGGCACAGCCGCACCTGCCATTAAGTGATAAATTAATAAACTAAAAACAAACTCAGCTCCCCGCTGTAGCTCCGTCTCTGCCTCTGCATTAGTTTTCCCAGCCTACGCAATTTGCATAGCAGGACGTTTCCCCGCTGCACTAATTGAGTAAATTGCTCAAGATGTGTGCAGCACACGTCAGAGACAAGTGCTGCCTATTTCATGATCACTGCTCATTAGTGCCGCACAAACTGACAGGCACTGATAGAGCATGGGAAAGCTTGGACCAATGGGAAAGCACCATTGGTCCAAGCCATTCCCAGAAAACCCCTACATTAGAGGACTGCCTCTGATTGACAGGAAGTCTAGCAGTTAGACATGCCCCTCCTGGCAATGATAGCCAGGCAGCCTCCACTGCAGGCTGTGAAAAGATTGCATGATGGACAACCCCTGACTGGCTGCATGGGGAGCTGCAGTCCAGGAGCCTGGCACAGAGGTGCTCTGCTCTGCCACAGCTGGGGATGCCCAGTTATACCCCAGGCTGGTTATTGTCTGCTAACTGGGGCTGAAGAAAGCACAATACATCTGCCCCCCGGGGATCTGAGGGGGTGCAGCAGCAGGAAGCCCTCTTTGCCCAGCTGCAAGGTAAGTGACCTCATGGGGGGAGAGGGTTAATGATTGGGGGGGGGGGGTTAATGATGGGGGGGAGAGGCCATGGCTTTCCTCTGTGCTGATTTCAGATAGTGCTTAGCTGCCAATCTGTATGATGTATTGTACCTCTAGCCAGGCTTCCTGGGGATGGACAGGACAGGTGGGGGACTCAGCAGATGCAAAGTTGCCAGCAAGACTCTCTCAACTCCTCTTCTACCAGGGCTGTCAGATCACAGCGTGTGCTTCATGGGTCACTGGCTTTGGGCTGGGGTGTCAGATCTCCATTTTGCTCCCTGTCAGTGCCTGAAAGTGCTGCCCTGCAGTGTGCAGAAGTCAGGTTGGGTCAGTGGCTTGCTTTCCCTTCAGTATAATATGAATGACGCAAAATGTATAGGTGCTTTAGGAAACCTAATGGATGTGGCCAGGTTCTCTTAATACTTTTGTTTATAGGAGCAGCATATAGAGCTGTGTGTGTGTGTGTGTGTGTGTGTGTTCTTTACAGTGCAGTCTCTTTACACACCTTTGTTTCACATGCTGTGTGTGTGTGTGGTGTGTGTTTTGCCAGGGCCAGCGTTGGCTTAACCCTTTTTTTTTTATGAGCCTAAAAATATCAGGGTTTATTCAGAGAGAGGTGAAACCTTGAATGGCAGGAAAATGAACAGCCAATTTGGAAAGTGAGATAAAGGGGAGAATTTTTCTGGTTTGACTATTTTGACTAGAAGTTTAACTTCCAGTCATTCTCCAAGGTTTTCACCTCTTTCTGAATAGCCCTGATGGGGGTCATTCTTCTGCTTTTCACCGCTCTTTGAATAACCCTGATACAGGGCTATTCAGAAAGAGATGAAAACCTTGATGACAGAAAGTTAAAAATTCTAGGTCAAAATAGTCAAACCAGAAAAATTCTCCCATTTATCACTTTCCAAATTGACTATTTGGTCTAGAATCTGTTTCTTAACTCGTTTCCTCAACCTGGTTTGCCAGATATGTGAAGCACAGGTGATATAATTTGCTGCTCAGTGTTTGCAGTATTCAGTCTGCATTTTCCCCAAGGTGATCTGAAAAATCTAGCCTGTAGTGGGTCCTGAGGACTGGAGTTGAGAAACCCTGGTCTAGATTGTTCATTCTCCTGCCAATTCTCAAGGTTTTCACCTCTCTCTCTCTGAATAACCCTGATAGTGTAGCCAGCACAATGATTCAATATCAGGGTTATTCAGAGAGAGGTGAAAACCTTGAGAAGTTTTGCATTTGTATATCTGGCTCTGATACTAACCAGTGCCTCACCAGCCACTGACCTCACCGCACGTCCACTGATCTGGATATAGCGGCTCTTTACTGGCTCTTGTATCTGCATATAGCGGCTCTTTACTGACTCTGTATCTGATATAGCAGCTCTTTACTGACTCTGTATCTGGATATAGCGGCTCTTACTGACTCTGTATCTGGATTAGCGGCTCTTTACTGACTGTGTATCTGGAATATAGCGGCTCTTTACTGACTCTGTTCTGGATATAGCGGCTCTTTACTGGCTCTGTGTATCTGATATAGCGGCTCTTTACTGGCTCTGTGTATCTGGATGTAGCGACTCTTTACTGACTCTGTTCTGGATATAGCGGTCTTTACTGATGTATCTGATATAGCGCACTTTACTGACTCTGTATCTGAATTAGCGGCTCTTTTACTGACTGTATCTGGATATAGCGGCTCTTTACTGACTCTGTATCTGGATATAGCGGCTCTTTACTGACTCTGTATCTGGTATAGCGTCTCTTTACTGACTCTGTATCTGGATATAGCGGCTCTTTACTGACTCTGTATCTGGATATAGCGGCTCTTTACTGACTCTGTATCTGGATATAGCGGCTCTTTACTGACTGTATCTGGATATAGCGGCTCTTTACTGACTCTGTTATCTGGATATAGCGACTCTTTACTACTCTGTATCTGGATATAGCGGCTCTTTACTGACTCTGTGTATCTGGATATAGCGGCTCTTTACTTATCTCTGTATCTGGATATAGCGGCTTTACTGACTCTGTGTATCTGGATATAGCGGCTCTTTACTGACTCTGTATCTGGATATAGCGGCTCTTTACTGACTCTGTATCTGGATATAGCGACTCTTTACTTACTCTGTATCTGGATATAGCGGCTCTTTACTGACTCTGTGTATCTGGATATAGCGGCTCTTTACTTACTCTGTATCTGGATATAGCGGCTCTTTACTGGCTCTGTGTATCCAGGTATAGCGGCTCTTTACTGACTCTGTATCTGCATATAGCGGCTCTTTACTGACTCTGTATCTGCATATAGCGGCTCTTTACTGACTCTGTGTATCTGGATATAGCGGCTCTTTACTGACTCTGTATCTGGATATAGCGTCTCTTTACTGACTCTGTATCTGGATATAGTGGCTATTTACTGAGTCTGTATCTGGATATAGCGGCTATTTACTGAGTCTGTATCTGGATATAGCGGCTCTTTACTGACTGTATCTGGATATAGCGGCTCTTTACTGACTCTGTATCTGGATATAGCGTCTCTTTACTGACTCTGTATCTGGATATAGTGGCTATTTACTGAGTCTGTATCTGGATATAGCGGCTATTTACTGAGTCTGTATCTGGATATAGCGGCTCTTTACTGACTGTATCTGGATATAGCGGCTCTTTACTGACTGTGTATCTGGATATAGCGGCTCTTTACTGACTCTGTATCTGGATATAGCGGCTCTTTACTGACTCTGTATCTGGATATAGCGGCTCTTTACTGAGTCTGTATCTGATATAGCGACTCTTTACTGACTCTGTATCTGGATATAGCGGCTCTTTACTGACTCTGTATCTGAATATAGTGGCTCTTTACTGACTCTGTATCTGGATATAGCGGCTCTTTACTGAGTCTGTATCTGATATAGCGACTCTTTACTGACTCTGTATATCTGGATATAGCGACTCTTTACTGACTCTGTATCTGGATATAGCGGCTCTTTACTGACTGTGTATCTGGATATAGCGGCTCTTACTGACTCTGTATCTGGATATAGCGGCTCTTTACTGACTGTATCTGGATATAGCGGCTCTTTACTGACTGTGTATCTGGATATAGCGGCTCTTTACTGACTCTGTATCTGAATATAGTGGCTCTTTACTGACTCTGTATCTGGATATAGCGGCTCTTTACTGAGTCTGTATCTGATATAGCGACTCTTTACTGACTCTGTGTATCTGGATATAGCGACTCTTTACTGACTCTGTATCTGGATATAGCGGCTCTTTACTGACTGTGTATCTGGATATAGCGGCTCTTTACTGACTGTGTATCCAGGTATAGCGGCTCTTTACTGACTCTGTATCTGGATATAGCGGCTCTTTACTGACTCTGTATCTGGATATAGCGGCTCTTTACTGACTCTGTATCTGGATATAGCGCTCTTTACTGACTCTGTATCTGGATATAGCGACTCTTTACTGACTCTGTATCTGGATATAGCGGCTCTTTACTGACTCTGTATCTGGATATAGCGGCTCTTTACTGACTCTGTATCTGGATATAGCGGCTCTTTACTGACTCTGTATCTGGATATAGCGGCTCTTTACTGACTCTGTATCTGGATATAGCGTCTCTTTACTGGCTCTGTGTATCTGGATATAGCGGCTCTTTACTGGCTCTGTGTATCTGGATATAGCGGCTCTTACTGGCTCTGTGTATCTGGATATAGCGGCTCTTTACTGACTCTGTATCTGGATATAGCGTCTCTTTACTGACTCTGTATCTGGATATAGCAACTCTTTACTGACTCTGTATCTGGATATAGCGGCTCTTTACTGGCTCTGTGTATCTGGATATAGCGGCTCTTTACTGACTCTGTATCTGGATATAAGGCTCTTACTGACTCTGTATCTGAGATATAGCGGCTCTTTACTGACTCTGTATCTGATATAGCGGCTCTTTACTGACTCTGTATCTGGATATAGCGGCTCTTTACTGACTCTGTATCTGGATATAGCGGCTCTTTACTGGCTCTGTATCTGGATATAGCGGCTCTTTACCGACTGTATCTGGATATAGCGGCTCTTTACTGACTCTGTAACTGGATATAGCGGCTCTTTACTGACTCTGTATCTGGATATAGCGACTCTTTACTGACTCTGTATCTGGATATAGCGGCTCTTTACTGACTCTGTATCTGGATATAGCGGCTCTTTACTGACTTTATCTGGATATAGCGGCTCTTTACTGACTCTGTATCTGGATTATCGACTCTTTACTGACTGTATCTGGATATAGCGGCTTTTACTGACTCTGTATCTGGATATAGCGGCTCTTTACTGACTCTGTATCTGGATATAGCGGCTCTTTACTGACTGTATCTGGATATAGCGGCTCTTTACTGACTCTGTATCTGGATATAGCGGCTCTTTACTGACTCTGTATTGGATATAGCGCTCTTTACTGACTGTATCTGGATATAGCGCCTCTTTACTGACTCTGTATCTGGATATAGCGCCTCTTTACTGACTCTGTATCTGATATAGCGGCTCTTTACTGACTGTATCTGGATATAGCGGCTCATTACTGACTCTGTGTATCTGGATATAGCGGCTCTTTACTGACTGTATCTGGATATAGCGGCTCTTTACTGACTGTATCTGGATATAGCGGCTCTTTACTGACTCTGTATCTGGATATAGTGACTCTTACTGACTCTGTATCTGGATATAGCGGCTCTTTACTGACTCTGTATCTGGATATAGCGGCTCTTTACTGACTCTGTATCTGGATATAGCGGCTCTTTACTGACTCTGTATCTGGATATAGCGACTCTTTTACTGACTCTGTATCTGGATATAGCGGCTCTTTACTGACTCTGTATCTGGATATAGCGGCTCTTTACTGACTGTATCTGGATATAGCGGCTCTTTACTGACTGTATCTGGATATAGCGGCTCTTTACTGACTCTGTATCTGGATATAGCGGCTCTTTACTGACTCTGTATCTGGATATAGCGGCTCTTCACTGACTCTGTATCTGGATATAGCGGCTCTTTACTGACTCTGTGTATCTGGATATAAGCGGCTCTTTACTGACTTCTGTGTATCTGGATATTAGCGACTCTTTACTGACTCTGTGTGTATTCGGATATAGCGTCTCTTTACTGACTCTGTATCTGGATATAGCGACTCTTTACTGTCTCTGTAATCTGGATATAGCGACTCTTACTGACTCTGTATCTGGATATAGCGGCTCTTATTGACTCTGTATCTGGATATAGCGGCTCTTTACTGACTCTGATACCTGGATATAGCGCGCTCTTTATTGACTCTGTATCTGGATATAGCGCGCTCTTTACTGACTCTGTATCTGGAATATAGCGGCTCTTTACTACTCTGTATCTGGATATAGTGGCTCTTTACTGACTCTGTATCTGGATATAGCAGCGTAAGTGACTGGATGATAAGCCTGTAGGCTCTTTTACTGACTCTGTATCTGGATATCTGTCGCGACTCTTATCTGAGCTCGCTGTATCTGGATATAGCGGCTCTTTATTTGAACTCTGATCTGGGTATTGGACTATGCGCTCTTTATGACTCTGTATCTGGATATAGCGGCTCTTTACTGACTCTGTATATCTGGATATAGCGGCTCTTACTGACCTGTATCTGGATATAGCGGCTCTTTACTGACTCGTATCTGGAATATAGCGGCTCTTTACTGCTCTGTATCTGGATATAGCGGCTCTTTACTGACTCTGTATCTGAATATAGCGACTCTTTACTGGCTCTGTATCTGGATATAGCGACTCTTTTACTGACTCTGTATCTGGATATAGCGGCTCTTTACTGACGGCTATCTGGATATAGCGGCTCTTTACTGACTTTGTATCTGGAATAGCGGCTCTTACTGACTCGGTATCTGGATATAGCGACTCTTTACTGACTCTGTATCTGGATATAGCGGCCTCTTACTGGCTCTGTATCTGGATATAGCGCCTCTTTACTGGCTCTGTGTATCTGGATATAGCGGCTCTTTACTGCCTCTGTGTATCTGGATATAGCAGCACTTTACTGACTATGTAGCTGGATATAGCGGCTCTTTACTGACTCTGTATCTGGATATATCGGCTCTTTACTGACTCTGTATCTGGATATAGCGGCTCTTTACTAGCTCTGTATCTGGATATAGCGACTCTTTACTGACTGTATCTGGATATAGCGGCTCTTTACTGACTCTGTATCTGGATATAGCGGCTCTTTACTGACTCTGTATCTGGATATAGCGTCTCTTTACTGACTCTGTATCTGGATATAGCGGCTCTTTACTGACTCTGTATCTGGATATAGCGGCTCTTTACTGACTCTGTATCTGGATATAGCGGCTCTTTACTGACTCTGTATCTGGATATAGCGGCTCTTTACTACCTCTGTATCTGGATATAGCGGCTCTTTACTGACTCTGTGTATCCAGGTATAGCGTCTCGTTTCATCCTGTGATTGTTCGCGCTGCTGGTTTAATCCGGTTCTTCTTATTGTCTGACGATGTGATATTTGTGATTTCTTCCCGTAGCTCCACTACAGCCGAGCCATGTCACGTTTTCCTCCGGTGATGAAGAGGATGGGTGTGATGATCGGCGGTGTGAGAGCGAAGCCTCCGTCCATGCTTACGGCCATATAAACACGGTGCAGCTCGTGCCTCTCGTCTCCTTCTGCGCGCAGCCAATGACGTTCTCGTAAATCCCCCGGATTTCATATTATTCTGATTATATTTTCTATAAATCCTACAGAAAATGTGAATGCAGAAGTGGAATAAATGAGGAGGGGTGGGGCAGCAGCCTGTGGTTGT
>RXON01002081.1:0-40259 GCA_009667805.1 Leptobrachium leishanense | reverse complement strand
CCCTAGGTAGTCCTGCACCATATGGTGAAGACGCTGTCAATGGGTGCCTACATTTGACGTCCCTGGGCGCCGTGGACTAAAAAAAAATTAATAAGGCATCAGTCAAGCGGCCCCGGCCTTCACCACTCTTCCTCTGGTCATCCGCAGCCTCAGAAGCACCTGTGTGCGGGCAGGATGAGCTCTGCAACTTTACCCTTGTATCGTGATCAAGAAGGCTTGCCAACCAGTAATGATCCTCTCATTGATAGCACTAATCCTGGGGTCCTTTAGCAGGCCTTGCAGGATAAGGGAGCCCATGCAGCGTAGGTCGGAGGTGGCATTAGCTTCCGAGTCTTCCTGGTCAATTAGGAGGATGACCCCATCGTGCACTTCCTCCCAGCCACGTACCAGTCCTTGGGTTTCTGGGCACACAAAACCCTCCCTTGAGTAATCCCCACATTCAATGCCCCACTACTTAAATTTTCCTCATCCTCCTGTCTGATCTGAGGACCCGCAGGAATGCTGTCTGTGTAAAGACTGGGGCCTTGAGAGTTAGGGAAGGCCTCCTCTTCCTCCCGCTGCTTTGCCTCTAGTGCCACATCTATAATTCCCCCACAGAGTGCGCTCCAGCAGGAAAACTAAAGGAATTGTCACTGATGCATGCACTGTCCCTGCTCTCCATCCTCGTTGCCTCCTCAAATGGTGACAGTACAGTGCATGCATCCTTGATCATCAGCCACTGTGGGGGGGGGACCAAGTTGACCTGAACCTGTCCTTGTGCCATACTCACACAGGTACTCATTGATGGCCCTCTGCTACTTGTGTAGACACTGCAGCATTGCTAATGTCGAGTTCCACCTGGTGGGCAGGTCACAGATCAAACGGTTTGTGGGAAGGTGGAATTCTCTTTGAATTTCTGACAGGAGAACACTTGCTGGGAATGACCATCTGAAGTGGCTGCAGACGTTTCTGGCCTGGCTGAGAAGCTCTGGCAGCCCTGGGTACCTGGTTAGGAAACGCTGTACCACCAGATTTAGGACGTGTGCTAGGCATGGTACATGTGTCAATTTACCCTGGCATAGAGCGGAGAGAAGGTTGCTGCCATTATCACAGATGACCATTCCCAGCTGAAGCTGGCGTGGTGTTAACCATCTCTGCACCTGCCCCTGCAGAGGTGACAATTTCTGGCCCAGTGTGTCTCCTGTCCCCTAAACAAACCAGCTCAAGCACAGTATGGTATCTTTTTGCTTGAGCCATTGCATAGCCCCTGCCACGCGTCGGTTTAACTGCCACTTCGACAGGAGGAGGAAGAGGTGGTGGAGCAGACAGACCTCATACCAGCAGCTTTCTGGAGGTGTGGTGGATGAACAAGCTCCAGCACAGAGCCCCATCTTGGATCCGTCCCAGGTGCAATCAGTTACCCAGTGTGCCGTGAAGGAATTGTAACGGACCTGTTCATGCTTGCTGGACCACGTGTCTAAAGTCATGTGCACCATGCTGCTGACTGCCTTTCCCAATGACTCCATAATTTTGTCTTCCACGTTATGGAATGATGTTTTGGAACCTGCCACTGTGGTACAGCACATTCAGCAAATTCACGGAAGGGAGCAGAGTCCACCAGCTGGAAAGGGAGCAGCTGTAATGCGAGTAATTTTGCTAAGCTGGCGTTTAGACGATGTGCTTGGGGATGGTTGGGACTATATTTTTTCTTACGCTGCAGCAGCTGGGGCAACGTAATCTGACTGTAAATTTTCAGCTGATGGAATGCTGTCACGTTGTGAGGAAGGACCTGGTACATCATTACTGTAGCATCATCCCTGTCAGTGGAGGTTGTAGGCAATGACATGGCAGGACCTATAGTGGGGGGGTAGAGACAGGTGAAGAGGACCTACGCAAAGTGTTGTGCCAATGGGATGCGTGGCAGGTGGTCATGTCGCCTCAAGCACGTGGTACCCAAGCGTGGGATGTCTTTCCCACACTTGATCCTCATCTAACAGATTACAAACAGCAACGGTGCGGTCTGCTGCACATTTCTTAAAGAACTCCCAGACAGCAGACTTCCTGTACATGTGCTTTGAGACAACAGTGCTCTGCACCTGAGCAGCTGTGCCTTCTGATGCCTTGGACTGGCTACGGTTGGTCGTAGAGGATGTTGTGCCTCGTGTTTGTTGTGCCTCCTCCCTTGACTCCTCTGTTCGATCAGGCACCCAGGTGGAGTCAGTGACCTTATCATTGTCATCACCCCTATCTCCTTGTCACTGGAGCCAACTTGGCAGTATGCTGCAGCTGCTGGGGCAACATGAGTGCCAGTTATTTGTGTATCACTGGCACCCCCTTCCTCTAGGTTGATTATACTCCCTTCCTCAACCTCAGAGATTGAATCAGAGCATTGTAGTTGCTGCGCATCCTCAAGCAGCATGTCACTGTCATTGTAGTCAAACAATTCAGCTGACTCCTCCGTGTGTGATAGTGAGGCTAGGGCAGGAGTAGCTGTGGACATGGAGGCTTAATTAGATATTTTGGCAGCTGAGGTGGACTGTAAACCACTACAAGCCTGGCTGGCAGAGGACTCGGAGGATGAGGATGGCCTGGTTAGCCAATCCTGCAAATCCTCTGTATGTTGCTGCTGCTTAAAACGGCCAGCACCAGTTAGAAAGGACAAGCGTGCCCCTGCAGAGGATGCACCACGTCCACGATGACCAGAGGCCCAGCCTCCCGACACAGAGGCTGCTTGTCCACTTATCTGTATCTGGGAGTGTCTGCCTGTCCTTTTGGTCTGTCTGACATGGTGAGTGATATATATAGATTAAAGATATACAGAACTCTGATTCAACTCGGTTATAAAAATTGGAGATATGCTGCAGAACTCTGGTGTAAAGATTTCCTTATCTCTGGTATAACTCAGTGATGACACAGATTAAAATTCCCAGAAACCACCTATAAATCAGTGAGACCCCCTGATGGGTGGCAGTGACGACACAGGTTATAATTCCCAGATATCTTCTAGAAGTATGCGGGACCCCCTGATAGCTGGCAGTGAGAAGACACAGATTACAATTCCCAGAAACGACCTATAAATCAGTGAGACCCCCTGATGAGTGGCAGTGACAAGACATAAATTATCTGATCAGGTGCAAGGCTGTAGCCAATTACAAGCTTCAGGCCAGTGGAAAAGTGCTATGGGGGGGGGGGACACGCGGAAATGTTCGGAGTTAGCGACCGGTGGATGTTCGATGCGAACTCCGAACAGATCGAACAGCTCATTCCTAGTCATAACCCTTTTCTTGCACCTGTCTAGGCATGTTACTTGTTAAGTTTCCTTCTGTGTACAATTTCGAATGCGTAGGAATTGGCCTCTTGGAATATTGCCAGCAAGGAAAGCTAAATATATTTAAATGACCAGCATCAGCTACAGAACTACTAATCGGGGAAAATGTTGAATAAGAGCCATGACGCAGCCAGTTTTCTCCTGAAGATGTTAGCTTTCGAACTACCGTCCTGCTGTGCTTGCCCTGCACATTGAGGGAAATAAACGTTGAGGTGTAGAGCCCAAAATCCCAGTGAAAAAAAAAAACTGCTTCAACGAGCTGGCTGTTTAAATCAAACATCCTGGGATTGAAAGGCCCTCCGCTCTACACTTATCACCATCGAGTGCTGCCGTCTCCGCTTGGTGTTGTCATAGGGTGTCTCTGTCCCTTTTTAGCAACTCAGCTGAGGTTGCACAGCTCTTCTGCAACCTCACAAAGATGAACTGCTAGGCGTGCCATTCAGAAGAATTGGTGGGCGCTGACGCAGTTCCTAGCGCTGCTGCTGTGGTGGTTTCAGCTGGGGAATCCACCATTTGTAAGGAGAATGTCCGTATCTTCATCCTCCATAGATGACACTGAGAATACCCAGAGCATCATGTGTAACTGTCAACAGATAAGACCTAAAACTACAATGCTCGTCTGCAGGGCTTTGCATACTAAGTGCTGCTGGTTAGCATTGTACTGCCATGTGTCATAGAACACAATTTGTGATGTGATTTTGTAAATACTTACTTGCAATGGTGGATCCCGGTGAATAAGTGGCACCAGGACAGGACATTGGTGTACCGGACCAGGTTTCTTGTCAAGTGTTGGATGGTCTGTTTGGAAATCAAATATTTTATTATTATTCCAGATATGTTGCATCTGTTACTATGACAACTGTTACTTAACAGTATGCACAACATGAACACTTTATCCTGTTAAAGTGGACAGGCTGTTTATACTTCACCGATTTAACCCTTGTTACAACCATACTAATGGTTATTTCAATAGATGTGTGAAAACTTACACCACAGACCCATTCTTCTTGCATGGATGAAAATTTACACATTTGGCAATCCAAAGTGTAATATACAATGACAGGAGGATGCATCGGGCCCTATTACATTCTTAACGTGTGCGTTAAAACGCGTTAACGCGAAGTACAAAACCCCATGCGAATAACTTCGTAATACAATTCTAGCGCACAAAATGCGCGTTAACATCCAACGCGAGTGACCCTGCGCGAACGCAAGTTCGTGTGCGCATCCCATACTTAACATTGTGAGCGTAAATGCGTTGGTGCGCGAATGGTATTACAATCTTCGCGCAAAATTTAACACACAACGTTTGCGCACATAATTTTAACACCAGGTTTTCAAAGATGTTAACTGCCAAATTGAACGTCCTGGCTGAACCCAATTACACCAGGCCAACAAAAACCCCGCAACAACGCTAAAAAAATACGCAAATACGCATCCACACATTCTACGCATACCCAAACAATAAAAATGTAAATTTCTATTTTCTATTATTTTTCTTGAAACTTATTTGTATTCTACTTGGATCAACACAAAGAAAAACAATCATATAGACTTGTCAAAGAAGAACAACAAATCACTTGTCCCGAACTGGGATAGTGATAGATTAACAGGGCACCCCAACCAATGTGGGATTAAACCCTCTTTATTAACGTGTTACAAAAGGATAAAGGTTAAAATGATTCGTGGAAAACCACTATCAAGGAACCTTTGAATAGGTTGGGGTTAATAAAAAATAATTTTATTATTGGACAATGCCAGACAAAATACATATAAACAATTATTATAGAAACATAGAAAAATGTCGGCAGATAAGAACCTTTCGGCCCATCTAGTCTGCCCAATTACATGGATACTTGACCTGGATTTATCTTTTGTTTAGGATAGCCTTATGCCTATCCCATGCTTGCTTAAATTCAATTACTGTTTTGGCCTCTACCACTTCAACTGGAAGACTGTTCCATGTATCCACCACCCTCTCAGTAAAATAATGCTCTCTGATGTTACTTTTAAATCTTTGCCCCTCTAATCTAAGACTATGTCCTCTTGTTTTGCTACTTTGTTTCCTTTTAAATATATTCCCTTCCTCTACCTTGTGGATTCCCTTTACGTATTTAAATGTTTCTATCATATCTCCTCGGTCTTGTCTTTTTTCCAAGCTGTACATGTTAAGATCATTAAGCCTTTCCTGGTAACTTTTCTCCTTCAAGCCGTACACCATTTTAGTAGCCCTTCTCTGAACTCTCTCTAAGATGTCTATATCCTTCTGGAGATACGGTCTCCAGTACTGCACACAGTACTCCAAGTGAGGTCTCACCAGTGCTCTGTACAGTGGCATGAGCACTTCCCTTTTCCTACTGCTAATACCTCTCCCTACACAACCAAGCATTCTGCCAGCATTGCCTGCTGCTCTATTACATTGACTACTTACCCTTAGATCCTCTGAAATAATGACCCCTAAATCCCTTTCCTCAGATGTTGAGGTTAGGACTGTATCAAATATTCTATATTCAGCCCTTGGGTTTTTACGTCCCAGGTGCATTATCTTGCACTTATCCACCTTAAAACTCAATTGCCACAGCTCCCACCATTTTTTTAGTTTACCTAAATCATTTGTCATTTGGCTGATCCCTCCAGCAACGTCAACCCATAGACGTAGATGTTGCATTAGTGATATATACACGAACAAAAGGTATTATCGTTGTGGACTCAATTAATAGTAGCAATGATTTATAATGATAAATTCAAATATAGTTTGAAAATTTGTCAAAAGCCCAATGCATTAACAGATTAGTATTATCGATGATACTGCCTCACCAGTAGGACATAATCTTAAATTGGATTATAACCATAGGCTATTAATATGGTGTAATAGCTATATGTTGTAGATGGTTTGACCGTTATTGTGAACACCTATTTATATGAAATGGCCTACACCCTCCAAACAGTGCTGTAATTGGCTATCTACTATCCAATAGGTAAATTGTATTTGTATTAAGTTATGCTGTTGCCTAGTATGGCCATACGTTATTATAAAGAGTAGTGGAACTAAGAGAATAATGCAAATTGCAAATTCTCTTATAGAAGAGAAGATACTGTATCGTACTTTAAACAGAGATGTATAGTGTTCCACTATCTGTGCGCCGATACCTGTGGACAAATCTCATAGTAACATGTCAATATTAGTGTGGATAGACAATCGAGCCGATGGTAGGTTCAAACCCAAAGGATTGCTTAATGAAATCATAGCAGCCGTGTCGTGAAAACCCAAGTGTATACAATTATGGTGAACCGTTCACAACGCGGCAATGGTATATACTGTCCACTGTTGACAAGTATCTAAATCGTGTCAATAAGAAATCATTAAATTACACTATGGGCACACTATAGTAATTGTTTAGATACAAACAACATTGCTAGAGAGGGAAAATTTCTTAAACCCCTACTCGTAACAGTAATATACGGCAGCCGCTAGTGTCTGAATTAATCACAACAATATAGTTACCGAAATGATATATTAGTAACCAAATTAATTGGATAAGACAAGACTGATATCTGCAATGAAAATATCTCCAATATTGTAAATATTCACAGCAACGTGTTTGGAGATTTGCGTTACAATAGTGAGAGGGTGGATATGTCAATATGTATTAACACGCAACAGTAGTATATTCGTATTCACATAGAAATAGTCCACATTGGGAAGCTGACTCTAGTATCTGAAATAATCACAGCCGCTAGTATCTGAAATATTCACAATAATAAAGTTACCAAAATGGTATATTAGCAACCAGATTAATTGGATAAAACAAGACAGATGGATTTCTGCAATGAAAATATCTCCAATAATGTTATAAAAATTCACAGCAGCGTGTTTACATGGAGGTTTTGCATTACAATGATGAAAAAAGACAAAGATATATCTATGTATTATCACGCAACAGCAGTATATTCGTATTGACATAAGTACTTAAGTAATAGAACAGTAATTTGAAGGTCAAATGATTGACCAATTAGATATCAATGGCCTTGTATCCACAAACCAGATAAATTGTCTATATAGACAAGCAAGTTGCTACACTACGACAATTGATAGTACTATCCACTATTTATTGGAAACTACACATACACAAAAACCTCCCATTCATTAGGAGAAATATTTATTAACCATACGTGTAGATAGATTTTTAAATTGACCATATATACAAATACACGATAGTGCTTGTTAAAACATAGTCTTGTTAGTTATATATAAAGCCACACTCCAGGTGGAAAGATTTTAGAAGATTAATCTAGAGTGTCCCTATTAGTGAAATTCTGGCGTGCCTCCAAATTAAGCCTAGAAATAGTCCACATTGGGAAGCTGACAGGAGGACGGTCAAAAAAATCGCTTGTTTTAGGCTATACAGAAAAAAATAAAGGGGGGCAATGACCACCAGTCCACAATGATAATTTTCGAAACTAATTAGAAAAAGTGAATGTCAGTTAAAAAAGGGTAAACACCCATCAGCATTGTACTGCGCTCAACACACGTTTTGCCATCCAAATCATGTGGCTTCGTCAGGAGCAGATAATTGTCCCCTACATCGATCTAAATTTATACAGAATATGAATCCTCCGAGGCGGAGCCAAATTGACGTAGATTGACTCACTCCAGGTGTACCTGTGTAAAGTTAATTTCTCAGGCACGTACTAACACACATATCACATGTCTCCCTCTATCCAATCAGAGTAGAATGTACATCCCCTAGACAACCCATGTATTACATATATCAGGCTGTTACCTTTTCAAATAGATTTGCAGCGAAAAAATATCTCAACATCATTAACATCATTTTTTTTTTTTTTTTTTTTAACTACCAAATTGAACGTCCTGGCTGAACCCAATTACACCAGGCCAAAAAAATACGCAAATACGCAACCACACATTCTACGCATACCCAAACAATAAAAATGTGAATTTCTATTCTTTCTATTCTCATTTTTCTTGAAACTTATTTGTATTCTACTTGGATCAACACAAAGAAAAACAACCATATAGACTTGTCTTTTTATTGCTGCAGCATATATACACAGATTTACTTACTTACTAAATGTAATGATATTCCTATGCTTGTAATATCTGTTATCATTGTGCGTTGGTGAATTTGTGCAAATCTGTGTGTACCTACTCTCACTGTTAAAGACTGTAGGTGACAAGCTCACAAAAACACTATTCTCACCTGCATACTTACACATGCACGCTTAGGCAACACATTCACTCACAAATAACTTATGACACAAACAACAAAGTTTGATGCCAAAAATATTCATGTATTATTTACAAAAGCATCAGAAGTATTTTTCTCTACGGAAAATATGAATAGAAATATTATACTTATAAAAATGTTTTTGTATTTTTTTAAGTTGCAATAATCTGGTCCACTGTCGTCCATGAGGTGTGCCAGGTATCCTGTATTGCATGCTGCCAGACATTTGAGGGCCTGCATCAGGTGGCATGTGTGGTGGCTGCTGCTGCCCTGCAGCATGAGACATGGGTGGCAGATGGGGATTGAGGAGTGTATAAATACTCTCCATTGTCTGCACCCGGAAGTGGATCAGTTGGTTCCGATCCAACTGCCGCACCAGAGGCAGGATAGATCGGAAGAAAGCCACATGGTGGTCCGCCACATCATGGGGTGTAGCAGCCGCCGCCCCAGGGCCTTCCACAAGTGGAGCCGCCGCCCCAGGGCCTTCCACAAGTGGAGCCGCCGCCCCAGGGCCTTCCACAAGTGGAGCCGCCGCCTCAGGGCCTTCCACAAGTGGAGCCGCCGCCCCAGGGCCTTCCACAAGTGGAGCCGCCGCCCCAGGGCCTTCCACAAGTGGAGCCGCCGCCCCAGTGCCTTCCACAAGTGGAGCCGCCGCCCCAGGGCCTTCCACAAGTGGAGCCGCCGCCCCAGGGCCTTCCACAAGTGCCTCAGATTATTCACGGACTGGGTCCAGTAAATGTGCTACCTCACCGCGGTCTCTACATGTCTGTGTCTTGAGAAATGCCAGACAGTGGGCATGTTTGTAGGGTCAGCATTTTTTTGGCCCCAGATCCGGACTGTCCACTCTCCTCGTTCTTCCGCAAATGGCGGATGTAGTTATCGCGGATGGTCCGCCATCTGGACATTACATCTCGTACTAGAAAACAAAAAGAATGACATAAGGAATGTTAATTGCATGTGATCATAACCAAAAACATCATTTTTTTTTCCTACAGGTATCTTGCAAGCGGCTGCAGTCTGCAAGATTTTCACTTCAGGAGGGCATCTACCCCCGAGAAAATATTGGCGGCGGCCACATGCTTTTCCCTCCAAGCGGCCGCCAGCATAAAGCTCTTCCGCTTGCCTGGAGATCTATACACCAGCCAGCCGCAATCATGATTGCGTAATTCGCCGTGAACTCTGCAATCTTGCCAGATTGCCGCTTGCTGGTGTATAGATCCCCAGGCAAGCAGAAGAGCTTTATGCTGGCGGCTGCACGTAGGAGGGAAAAGCATGCGGCCGCCGCCAATATCTTCTTGGAGAGCAGACAGAGGTGACCTGGGGGCAAATATATCCATGTGTAAGCTGCTGGGGCAAATATATCCATGTGTAAACTGCTGGGGCAATATATTAATGTGAACTGGGAGGGGGCTACCCTGGGCCCATATTATAGAAAGGTTTGCAGTGCTTTTCTCACATGTCTTGCTACTAGATCTTGTACTTGTTTGGGGGGGGGTAGCATGCAATCAAAGGGTTGGCCCCAGGCATCAAAAGCCCTCTGCACCCCACTGGGTGGTGCTCAACATGTGTCAAACGATTCAGAGATTCCTTTGCAAATGATTTCTGTACTGGCAGCGGTCAAGTGCCATGGCAGCTTGGGGGAATTTAAAATGTATACATTTGTTCTCACGGTTTGTACATTCATACAGAACATGTTTTTACTAAATACATGTACGTTCTTGTGCATAGTCAATGTAAGTTAATCTTTTACGCTTTTAAGTTTGTCGGGGTCAGCCAAGGTCTGGAACTGCTCATGAACCGCTATGCACACAGCTAAACATGCCCTCGCTGTGTCGGTCTTGCGCCGGTAGGCGACGTGGTTGGTGTCCCAGATCACGGGGTGTTGCTCCACTGCGGTGATGAGACGCTCCACATCCATGGTGGCAGATATCTCTCAGTTGTCCCTCTGCTGCAGCGACACACGACGCAGGTGCACAGCTGCAATAACATGATTTTGACTCCCTTTTTCCTGTCTGAATCGATTGCAAAAAAAATGCATTTTGTTTTTTAAACCTAGATCCCACTACCATGTCTTCCGTCCGTTAAATGACGGACTTATGTAAGAAAAACGCACTTGCGTCAGAAAATGACGCATCCGCGTCAAACTGACACACTCGCAGGGAAAATTCTGCACTCGCGTCAAATTGACTGTACCAAACTGCAGATTCACAACGGAGAACGTTGATGCGCTCAAAGGTGCTCTGTGGCCTGTTTGGCCGAAGATCCAGCCTCACACCCACAATCCACAACTTCCTGATCTGCCTGCAGTGAACTGCAAACATGGACGTCCCCAAACTCATAGCTGAGGTTCATGCGCACCCCGCCATATGGGACACGGACTGTGTCCTTCATAGGGACAAGGAAGCAAAGTCGAGGGCGTGGACTGCAGTTAGATCCTGTATCCGGAGTTTGAAGCATGGTCGAAAGAGGAACAGGACAAGCGTAGTGCGTATAGGATTATTGTATTCATAATCAAATGCATATTGAATGTCAAACAAAATGATTTTCACATGTCAAATGCACCTCAGCTGCCAGGGCACCTGACCTTCTTTGCCTGTAAAATCATTAGCTCGAGCATCACGCAACCTGTTGCAGTGTCTATGTTAAGGCATTTGGTTTAAAAAGGACTGTTACAGAAAAAAGAAATAAAAATAATAAGGAACATATATTTTTCCAACCTAACCGATGTCATTCTTGATTTATCACGTTTTTCAGAAAATAAAGTAATGGGCAAGTGGCGCGACAATCACCAACGTGCCGTGAAGAAACAGGAGGAGGCGGCACCTGCTGGAGCAGGGGCAAAAAAGACCCAGGCCTATAAATAGGCTGACGACTTGGCCTTCCTTAAAAAGGACCCTGGAAGCAGCTGCGAGCACAAGCAGTGCTGCTGGTGTTTTTGAAGAGGGTGGGTCTGAGGTGATGGAGTAGAGAGGATGACACAGCCAGGTTGGTGTCAGGAAGCTGTCGGTCAGTAGGCACACAGTGCAAACTTGGCATGGAGCCACCGCCACCACCTTCCATGAGCCACGACATGGCTTTTACGTTTTCTTTGCAGCCCCAGCTGGACCGGGGTACAGAGGTTGTTGTACATGCGGTACTGCCTCTTTTAAATTGCAGTCCCTTTTGCGCCGGCCACCTCAACAGCATGTGATATGCCAGGCCCCTACCATGGCCTGGATCCCAATGACGAGGATTAGTAACGTGATCTCGCATCATTGTTACATTGGCAGAAAAAAGCCATATATCCATTGGGTTCAGCCTTTCACACATCACCTTTTTGCAGTTGATCCGAAAGAAGCAAAAAATCCAGTCTGAAGCGCTAGGGAAAAAAAAACTTGACCCCCAGAATGGCAGTCTGATTTCCCCTTGGATCAAGAAGCTCTTCCTCACAAATTAAATATAATGAGCCTTCATATTCTGTCTGCAGGAAGTCATCCAGTTGCTTTTTAAAAGTCTGTACAGACTCTGACCCAAACACCTCAACAGGCAGAGAATTCCACAGCTTTTATGCTCACTGTAAAATAACCCCTCGTGCGTTAGACTGAATTTCGTTTTGTCCAGTAGTTATGTACTATATTATTTTAATGTTAGGAAAGTTTATTTTCCTTACAATGGTGTTGGTGTCATAAATTATTGAGTACGTGTGTTGACATGTGATGCCTGAGGGTGTGTGGGTATGCATGTGCAAATGGGCTTGTGGGCGTAACACTGCAGACTGACAGTAGGGGCTCTGCACACGAAGCACATATCTGCTGACTGGCAGCGAGGTCGATAATGCTGGTGTTTGAGGGTACTTACCGCAACATGATGACCAGCATCTCCACGGGTGGTTTGACAACACTGCCATCACATTTTGGCGACCCGGCCCTGTATTCAGCAAGCACCGCAGGGCGTCATATTGCAGGGAAAAGACGCCGCAAACCCGACGCACACTCGCCAAAACATCTGGATTAAGCCCGCCGGAGAAACTCAAGCAGCTGCCGCATATAGCGCCGCGTAAACACCGTAAAAAGCAGACACCGCAGATGGATGCAGTGACAAGAAAAATTACACTCCAATGTCAAATTCATAGCGATGTACAGGGGTAAAAAGATCTTTATGGTATTTTTGCATGTTTGTTTTTTGGGTTTTTTTTTCCTTTCAGGTCGTGTCGGTGCTTTAGGGTCATGTTTGATGTTTTAGAAGAAGAAGAACAAGAAAACGTGGCTATTTTTTCTTGCCTGAATGGCTAATTAAACTGATGCCACTGAGTGCCGGTAACCATTAAAAAATTATGTTTATAATTAGTACTTTGGAAATTTCTTTATTAATTAACATATACAACACAAATCGTGTAACATAGTGTGAAAAAAATTACTTCGTGATACGTACTGATGACTGACTTATGATCTATAGGTAATGACAGGGCTTGCTGTCGAGTGCGCCCTTTAGCTAATATGTATATAGACCTCAATGTGATTGACCCAAGTCTCAAATAAACATTAGATGTATAGTTAATATATTGTACAAATAGCAGGTGGAGGCTCGGTATTTAGCTTTTGAACAATTGTAAGGTTTATTCAGTGGTTGTATATACAACCGCTTAATGCATACATATAGCTAAATACGTTGATAGACAGTGGTAGATAACTCAAGATATAGACCCGCTGTTAATAAACAGTAGCAAAGTGTATCAATCATATTGGGATACCAAGAGTATGTCACGAGGGGTTAACACTCTGTAGTCTCAATAGTAGAGACATTAGCCTTAATTAAATGAGTAGAAGTGAACACCCTGATTGATATATCTTCCAAACAATCACGTGTAGACAAGTACACCGAGTCTCAAGATAGACATTAGCTATAGAGTTAATATACAATATATAACTAGCAAGTAGAGACTTGGGTATTTTACTTTTAAACAGTTGGGAGATTTACTTAGTGGTTGCATACACCACCACTTAAATACTGGATTAGTACATACAGATAGCTAAATACGTTGGTAGGCAGTTATGAATGTCTCAAGATATAAACCTACTGTTAATAGAACAAAAAGGTATAGTAATGTGTATAGATCATGTAAGGATACATAGAGTATGTCACTATGAGTGTAACACTTAATAATCTCAATGGTAAAGACATTTGGCTTAATTCGGTGAGTTAAAGTGAACACTCTGCTAAATATATCCTACAAGCTATCACACGCTTTGGCTGGTATCATTGATACTGAAGATAATCAATTCACCCATTACAAATGTAACATTAGTTACCGATAAAATCCCCAAAGTTTGTAAACCAATTGGTATCTACCAAATTGCTGCTAAGCAAATGCACTGTTCATACAGGGACTAGTACATCTATCCCTAGAATACCAGATTGTTGTAAATAGTTGCACAAGTTGTAAGCAGATATATAAGGTATTATTTTCCAGGGTAACCCATAAGAAATAATTGTCCACTAGAACCAATTCGGTATATCTATAGTGATTCCTGGATATGGGTAAAGTAACAGTTAGCCCTTTAGGGGTTCGCAAAGATAATATAAATTCTATTAGGGTCTTATCACATACATGTTATCGCAATATATTGTTGGTCCCTAATCAGGAGACGCCAGTTGGCAATTTTCTAAATGGCCCCTAAATGGGTACACATTTCATATGAAGCCCGAAGGCGTCTATTATTGGACACCAATTAGAGCGATAATATATTGTACAATGGACAAACTGATATAGCAAATACAGCTGTAGTGCAACCCGCACTTCGGTACGTATATTTAACAACCAAAGGCAATATCTAGTTTGCCGAAAAAATAGTTCGTCAAAAACAGCGCATCGGGATTGTGTAAAAAGAAAGTCATTTCCCCATAATGGGCACGTCAACACACTGCAATAACAGAATTCGGATGCTGGTAACTGCTGTACATTGCTGGTATTTCCCTAAATGTATCAATGAATTAATTACTATACTGTCCCTGAATGCAACAACATGCTAGGTTATATAATATATGCATTCTGCCTAGTTCCAATCATTAGATCATTTTATCGCCAAAAGAGAAAAAAGGAAAGAAAGAAGCACCCCGTGCTAAATAGTTAAAAGCAAACTTATGGCCAGTGCCAAAACTTGATTACTACGCTAACGCGCGTTTCGCCGCATGACCGGCTTCGTCCAGAGCGTGAAGATGTCTGAACCTATGGACCCTATTTATAGTGTTCCCCCTTCAATGATTTGGGTCATTAAGTCGCTGTAAGAAATTATTTGCATATAGCAGTTTCCGCAATTATCGGCAGTCATGTGACTCTCCCCACCAATGGGCTTACATTGGTGGTTCAAGAGTTGAAGAGAAATAATTCTCAATGTTTGTATCTAGTGCGAATGCGTTCCAGCATGGTTGTGAGTTCGGAGTATCGTCAGTCGATTATTCAAGTCTACCTCCTACTATCTGAAGGATTTAATAGTATTCGGTCTTACAGGTAGACACCGGACTGAAGGATTATATAGTTTAATTAGTGTGTTAAGCTCAAGTTTACCTCCTTATGAGTCTCTAAAGAGCGTCATTCTAAAAAGAAAATAATAATAATCGCTCTGCACGTTCTCTAAAAGGAAGGTATCTATCTTATCCCCCCACCGAGCTCTCACCATCTATTCATTGTCTGGATATCTTATAGATAGTCATTTTTTATTCCTGCAGAATTTAATATATATGCAAAATAAAAATATACCGTTAATTTGTATATTCTTATATATCGAGCTAAGGGAACTAATAGGTCATAGGTGTATATTGTAACCTTTACTAACAAGACATAATACAAAACATCCAATAGTGCCTATTATACCAGAATAATGTGCAGAGGGGAAGTGTATTTTCTTCCCCTCTATTCTTCTTACACCATATTTAGAAAATAAATAAATAAAACGTGAATACATATGTGTATATATTTTTTCGTTCCTCGTACAAAAAATACATAGTATTTGATTGTTCTGCTTAAACTATAAAAACTGTCTTAGAAATTCTCAGCAAGGAAGATAAGTTCAAGTAAGTTTATGAAAGTTTGAATTTGCAATTTTGAGGAAGAAGACCAGATGAAATTTATATAAAGGGAGTGAAGGTAAATCCTTCATTAAGACCTTCTGGTGCTAACGTATGTAGGGTATATGTCCAAAAACATTCCCTACGTCTCAAAAGGAGGTCATAATTACCCCCCCTAGGATGGTGTTTAACTAGCTCTAGATAGTTTCAATTAAGGTTTAATCCTATCATACGCTGGTAATTGAGACTCTTTCTGTTGGCCCCGATTTGATATTGGGTCCAATTCAATTTATTTACCAAGTTTTGCAAGAGGTTTTAATACCAACAAAGAGCTCATCTTCAAGTATTAACGATTTATATAATATTCTGCTTAAACTAATTTACTGGGACAAATTAGGAGCAAAAATGTTGGGTTTTGTGGCATCCATGAGGGACAAACCCATATGGGGGAAGGATGCAGATTCTGTATTCTCCGAAGTATTCTTAGAAGAGACCCCCAAGGACGAATCCCTCATGGGACAGTTCAATAGCCTTACAAAATTGCTCCATCAGCAGATGAGATCACTGTGGGATATTTTCATCATTGGAAAATTATTGTAAGGAGATGATTCCTAGAGGTTAAGAGTATCCAATATCCCTGCCTCTCATATCATACAGGAGACCTTTATACAGGAATGGGAGCAAGCAGCAATAGAATGCTCAAATAAATTTATGAATATTATCCAGAAATATGAACAGATCTTTTTAAGTGACGTAAATAAAAAGATCCAAGATCTTGTGGATAAGGTACAAACATCAAAGAAAGATCCCATCTATTTACAACTAGAAGCAAAAATGAAATTGAAATTAGAGAGAAATGAAACAGAAATAAAAACTAGAAAGCATAAAAAATTTCTTCGGGATCTAAAAGACTATAAAGAGGGCACAGTCTTTAGAAGACCTAAAAGACAGATGCGAACAACTAGCACTAATGGATCTACTAGTGAGTACGAATCCTCAGAAACTGAAAATGAGACCTTAGATGAAAACCCAACCCTCCCTAGAAGTATTCTGAAACGGGGAATTACTTTTGCCTCTCCTTTTTTAGAGGACATGGAGCCCCCGAGACGACAGCGAGGGCGGGGCAGGGGAGGGAGACGAGGGCGAAGGAGAAGGGACGACTACTAGAACCACAACTACGTATCATTAATATGTCGGGTACCCCCATCTCAATGGAACAGGAGATGGTTTTAAAGAAGGGTCTATCTTTTGTACCGAAACCAAGATTTAATGCATTTAACTGGATTAAGGATATCAATCTGTTCGCGCGAAAATTGGCCTTGAAGAAATTTCATGTGTTAAAAAGAGAAAAACAAGCGAAAATGAAAGGTTTAGAGGTGAAAGAATTAGAATGCTTGGAAACCTTAATTCAACTCTTAAATGAGAACGAAGTCCCTGAGAAGGGCCCACCATATTCCAATCTAAAACCTAAGACCACCTTTACCCCTTCAATAAAAGAATACGACAACCTGGAGCTATTTAGGAAATTGGTCTGTCAAGATATAGAGAAACTGAGTAGTAATCCAAAAATCGAATCAACCGAAGATAACCTTACGATAAAGGAGAGAATAGCACTTAAAGAACTAACCATGAATACAGACTTTATTATAAAACCCTCCGATAAGGGGGGGAATATAACTATTATGTCTAAAGATCAATATGAACTCATGGTAAAAACCCTTCTAGAGGATAATAAGGTCTATGTAAGACTACCACAGGACCCGACTAAAAGATTTATGGATCAGTTGGGTGAAATTTTGATTCGTGGGTACGAGAAAGGTCATATCTCAGAGGAAGAATATAAGTTCCTAAAAACCGACAAACCTACCATTGCAACGTTCTATGCGCTACCTAAAGTACATAAAAATTTGGAAAAACCACCTGGTAGACCCATAGTGTCTGGAATTGGGAATCTAACGCAGAATTGTAGTCAATATATAGATCAGATCCTACAAGACCTAGTAAAAACGTTACCCTCGTACCTTCGGGACACAAAACAACTCTTACAGATTATGAATAATCTCAAACTCCCAAAAGAGGCTTGGATGTGCAGCATTGATGTGGAGGCTTTATATAGCTCCATCCCTCACTCTGAGGGCCTACTACACACTAAGTTGGCCCTATACGAATCGGGTGATTTCACAGAGGAATTCATCAATTTCATTGGGGAACTTTTGGCCTTTGTATTGAAACATAATTACTTCATTTTTGATCGGAAGTTTTACCATCAGATACAGGGCACTGCAATGGGCACTACTTGTGCGCCAGCGTATGCCAACCTATACCTGGGAGTTTGGGAGAAACAACAAATCTTTTCAGACTGCAATCCATACCGCTCAAAAATCTTATTCTGGAGAAGATACATTGATGATATTATCTTGATATGGGGTGGTACCCCGGAAGAATTTGTAGATTTAACAAACTATTTGAATAGAAACACTCTAAACTTGCGCTTTACACATGAGATTCACCGAGACTCTTTAAATTTCCTGGATGTAACACTAACACGCAATGAAGAACTGGTTAGCACTACCCTATATCGAAAAGAGACAGCCACGAATAATCTACTTAACTGGTCGAGCTTCCACCCTAAATCGCTGAGATTGGGAATACCCTATGGACAATATCTAAGACTAAAACGAATATGTTCATCTGAAATTGAATATGAAAAACAGGCAAAAACCCTTCAAAAAATTTTTAAAGAGAAAGGTTATCCAAATAGAGTTCTCAAGCAGGCATACCAAAAGGCAGCATATCACTCGAGAGATACTCTCTTACAAGATCTATCAAAAACAAATACAAATCAGATACGCTGTATTGGCAATTATGACACAGGGAACAACTTAGTCAAAGATATTATGGACAGATATTGGCCGCTACTTACTCTAGACCCACATCTAAAGGAATCAATAGGGCCCTATGCTACCATCACAAATAGAAGATGCAGAAATCTGAAAGATCTACTTGTCCATAGCCATTATGAAAAAATAACATCACCAACAACTAACTGGCTAACTAACAATCTAAAAGGAACCTATAGTTGTGGGCGATGTAAAAGTTGCCCTAATATCTTGAGAGACTCCAAAGTGATTCAAGATACTAGACACGAGAAATCTTTTGTGATTCAGAATTTCTTTAATTGTAATACATCAGGTCTAGTCTATATGATCACGTGTGGGTGTGGAAAGAAATATATAGGTAAAACCTTCCGCCCCTTTAAATACAGGATCAGGGAACACATTAGGTCAGTTGGTGGACATATAGATACACCTGTAGTGAGGCATGTTAGGCAGTGTCAGAGGGGCAACACCAGCAATCTAAAATTTTGTGGAGTAGAGCTAGTTAAACACCATCCTAGGGGGGTAATTATGACCTCCTTTTGAGACGTAGGGAATGTTTTTGGACATATACCCTACATACGTTAGCACCAGAAGGTCTTAATGAAGGATTTACCTTCACTCCCTTTATATAAATTCCATCTGGCCTTCTTCCTCAAAATTGCAAATTTAAACTTTCACAAACTTATTTGAACTTACCTTCCTTGCTGAGAATTTCTAAGACAGTTTTTATAGTTTAAGCAGAACAATCAAATACTATGTATTTTTTGTACGAGGAACGAAAAAATATATACACATATGTATTCACGTTTTATTTATTTTATTTTCTAAATATGGTGTAAGAAGAATAGAGGGGAAGAAAATACACTTCCCCTCTGCACATTATTCTGGTATAATAGGCACTATTGGATGTTTTGTATTATGTCTTGTTAGTAAAGGTTACAATATACACCTATGACCTATTAGTTCCCTTAGCTCGATATATAAGAATATACAAATTAACGGTATATTTTTATTTATTTTTGCATATATATTAAATTCTGCAGGAATAAAAAATGACTGTCTATAAGATATCCAGACAATAAATAGATGGTGAAAGCTCGGTGGGGGGATATGATAGATACCTTCCTTTTAGAGAACGTGTAGAGCGATTATTATTATGTTCTTTTTAGAATGACGCTCTTTAGAGACTCATAAGGAGGTAAACTTGAGTTTAACACACTAATCAAACTATATATTCCTCAGTCCGGTGTCTACCTGTAAGACCGAATACTATTAAATCCTTCAGATAGTAGGAGGTAGACTTGAATAATCGACTGGAGATACTCCGAGCTCACAACCAGGCTGGAACGCATTCGTACTAGATACAAACATTGAGAATTATTTCTCTTCAACTCCTGAACCACCAATGTAAGCTCATTGGTGGGGAGAGAGTCACATGACTGCTGATAATTGCGGAAACTGCTATATGCAAATAATTTCTTACAGCGACTTAATGAGCCAAATCATCGAAGGGGGAACACTATAAATAGGGATCATGGGCTCAGACATCTTCACGCTCTGGACGAAGCCGGTCATGCGGCGAAACGCGCGTTAGCGTAGTAATCAAGTTTTGGCAATGGCCATAAGTTTGCTTTTAACTATTTAGCACGGGGGGGCTTCTTTCTTTCCTTTTTTCTCTTTTGGCGATAAAATGATCTAATGATTGGAACAGGCAGAATGCATATATTATTATAACCTAGCATGTTGTTGCATTCAGGGACAGTATAGTAATTAATAGACATGTGCATTCGTTTTAGTACTAAAACGATTTAGTCCGAATTTTGGGATAATTTAGTTTTAGTATGACTCAAGAGAAACGAAACTGCTCAGTACAAAAAACGAAAGAAACTAAAATAAAATGCACTACATTTTAGTTTCAGTCCTTTTTTGATATTACATTAGTGAAGGAGACCAGCAATGAAGATCGCAACATCCGAAGTTCTGCACCCTCCACATGCCAATGCAGTAGGATGTTCTATACAGAGAGTGGCATTAATTAATGCAGGAGTATGTTTTATACATTTATACAGAGAGGGGTATTAATGCAGGAGGATGTTATATACATTATACAGAGAAAGGTATAAATTGAGGAGAATGTTCTATACAGAGAGGGACATTAATGCAGGAGGATGTTATCTACATTATACAAAGAGGGGTATTAATTAATGCAGGAGGATGTTCTAAACATTATACAGAGAGGAGCCTTTTCTTTAAATCCAGTGGCTGTGAGCGCTGAGATCGGCTGCTTGTTACATTATCTCTAAATACAATGTATCAGGCTCAGTTGTTACAGTTAACTGACTGTAACAGCGCTCAGAGTTTCAGTAAAACAAGGAAATATATTGTTCTGACCTCTTATATATAAAAATATTATTTACTAGTTTTACAGAAACTCTGAGCGCTGTGATGAGCAGCAGTCAGTTATTGTAACAGCTTTGCCTGACACGGGGCAGTATTACAATGTTGGTGCTAACTTAACCAGAGCTGTTGTAAACTGAAAACCTCCATAGGCTATAATGGCTCTGGGAAGGTTACAACAGCTCTGGTTAAGTTAGCACCAACTATGTAATATGGCCCACATTGTGCTGAGAGTGAGAGATACTGTAACGAGCAGCGATCTCAGTCCTCTGAGGAGCACTACAATAGTAATTATATCCACTGGTTTTCGGAAATGAACGAAATTAGTTTTCATACTAAAGAACTGAAAACGAATTTCTATAGCAACTAAATAAATTGCATTTTAGGACTAATCCATTAGTTCAAAACGAAATTTTGTGCTGTGCACATGTCTAGTAATTAATTCATTGATACATTTAGGGAAATACCAGCAATGTACAGCAGTTACCAGCATCCGAATTCTGTTATTGCAGTGTGTTGACGTGCCCATTATGGGGAAATGACTTTCTTTTTACACAATCCCGATGCGCTGTTTTTGACGAACTATTTTTTCGGCAAACTAGATATTGCCTTTGGTTGTTAAATATACGTACCGAAGTGCGGGTTGCACTACAGCTGTATTTGCTATATCAGTTTGTCCATTGTACAATATATTATCGCTCTAATTGGTGTTCCAATAATAGACGCCTTCGGGCTTCATATGAAATGTGTACCCATTTAGGGGCCATTTAGAAAATTGCCAACTGGCGTCTCCTGATTAGGGACCAACAATATATTGCGATAACATGTATGTGATAAGACCCTAATAGAATTTATATTTATCTTTGCGAACCCCTAAAGGGCTAACTGTTACTTTACCCATATCCAGGAATCACTATAGATATACCGAATTGGTTCTAGTGGACAATTATTTCTTATGGGTTACCCTGGAATTAATACCTTATATATCTGCTTACAACTTGTGCAACTATTTACAACAATCTGGTATTCTAGGGATAGATGTACTAGTCCCTGTATGAACAGTGCATTTGCTTAGCAGCAATTTGTTAGATACCAATTGGTTTACAAACTTTGGGGATTATCGGTAACTAATGTTACATTTGTAATGGGTGAATTGATTATCTTCAGTATCAATGATACCAGCCAAAGCGTGTGATAGCTTGTAGGATATATTTAGCAGAGTGTTCACTTTAACTCACCGAATTAAGCCAAATGTCTTTACCATTGAGATTATTAAGTGTTACACTCATAGTGACATACTCTATGTATCCTTACATGATCTATACACATTACTATACCTTTTTGTTCTATTAACAGTAGGTTTATATCTTGAGACATTCATAACTGCCTACCAACGTATTTAGCTATCTGTATGTACTAATCCAGTATTTAAGTGGTGGTGTATGCAACCACTAAGTAAATCTCCCAACTGTTTAAAAGTAAAATACCCAAGTCTCTACTTGCTAGTTATATATTGTATATTTAACTCTATAGCTAATGTCTATCTTGAGACTCGGTGTACTTGTCTACACGTGATTGTTTGGAAGATATATCAATCAGGGTGTTCACTTCTACTCATTTAATTAAGGCTAATGTCTCTACTATTGAGACTACAGAGTGTTAACCCCTCGTGACATACTCTTGGTATCCCAATATGATTGATACACTTTGCTACTGTTTATTAACAGCGCGGGTCTATATCTTGAGTTATCTACCACTGTCTATCAACGTATTTAGCTATATGTATGCATTAAGCGGTTGTATATACAACCACTGAATAAACCTTACAATTGTTCAAAAGCTAAATACCGAGCCTCCACCTGCTATTTGTACAATATATAACTATACATCTAATGTTTATTTGAGACTTGGGTCAATCACATTGAGGTCTATATACATATTAGCTAAAGGGCGCACTCGACAGCAAGCCCTGTCATTACCTATAGATCATAAGTCAGTCATCAGTACGTATCACGAAGTAATTTTTTTTCACACTATGTTACACGATTTGTGTTGTATATGTTAATTAATAAAGAAATTTCCAAAGTACTAATTATAAACATAATTTTTTAATGGTTACCGGCACTCAGTGGCATCAGTTTAATTAGCCATTCAGGCAAGATAAAAATAGCCACGTTTTCTTGTTCTTCTTCTTCTATAGTTTCAATTAAGGTTTAATCCTATCATACGCTGGTAATTGAGACTCTTTCTGTTGGCCCCGATTTTGATTGGGTCCAATTCAATTTATTTACCATGTTTGATGTTTGGCTCATTTCTGTGATTCGGTTAATTTTTTTGTCATTGAATCTCGAATTGATATCAAAAAAACATTTTACAGGTGTAGAAAAATGCTACAGGAATTAAAGAGACTCTTTACTGCTGAATATTAAAAGCAAACAGTTTAGATATTTCCCGTTTTAATTAAATATATAATAAACATTTTAGCCTATGGGGCAGAACATTTCCCACACCTTGTTACTAAAACCTTTCCAAATGACTTGTCACTGTAGAAGTGCTGCCCGGCAGTGTGCGGATTCATATGCTGCATTGAAACCTGTATGTTTACAAAAGCTTACGACACCTGTAACTTCACCCAAAAAAGTGCTTGACATATGTAAAAACAATAAACAAGTAAAGGAACGGCATTCTATTGGTAGTAAATCTACTTAACATTCTTAAATAAGCAATAAAAATAAAATAATTCATTAAATGATTTCTATTGAGAAACAGCTGTACAGTTGTAAAACTTTACATTTGTCAATGGGACGCCAAAAACAGCATGATGTAAGGATCATTTTGACATATATATTCATTCCACTGGGTGTAGACACAATCGGTCACAAACCTAAAATATAAGGACAGTCGCCTGTGAGTGGATGGATTGAATGCATTACGCTAACATCAAGGAACCCTTCCGTCATTCCAGGTGGCTGCTAGTGATGAGCCGAACACCCCCGTGTTCGGTTCGCATTCGAACTAGAACAATTTGAAAAGTGCAAGTCAATGGGACTCGAACGTTCGATTTTTAGAGTGCCCTCCAATATATGCAAGATATTTGCCATAAAAGGTGTATGGGGTCCGGGTAGTGCCCTGGCGGGACAGGAAACGAGGACATAGTTAAAAAAAAAAGTTTTTAAAAGGAAGAGTTTTCCATGAAATAAAGGTTAAGAATAAAAATGAAAAATTCCTTCAAATATCGTGCCTAGGAGGTCCCCATAACCTGCCCGTGAAGTGGTGGATTTGTAGGATGTATAGAAACCATTAAAAACAAAAATGACGGTAAATGGTTTTCCTTTTAATCTATTCATAAACAACTGCTTGGGGTGGCAGCCTGTATGAAAAGAGGAGATGTTTTAGGACACGCAGAACAAGTTAAGTGATTTTTTTTTTTTTTTTTTGCTAAATTATGGTAATTTATGCAGGCTTTGGATGAAAGTAACAATAGGTGCTTTAAAATTGGACCTTTAGTGTCAGCAACAGTGCCGTCACACCGTAACCCCTCTGGTATTGTGGAAGAGTGCAGGGGGAGGTTTTGGTAACGCAGAAGAGATCCCCGATCTATTCAGTTACATCAGCATCAGGGGGATTGATTCATTTTTATAAATGTCAGCCGGTCTACAGAGTCGGTGGACAGACACACTCTTTTGTCTGTGACAAATCCTCCAGCGGCACTGAACGTCCTTTCAGAAAGCACGCTAGATGAAGGGCAACCTAGTAGCTGCATAGCATATTGGCTAAATTCTGGCCAGTGATCCAATCTCAACATCCAGTAAACCAGTGGATCATCTGCTGTAAAGGTATCCAGGTCTGCCCTTGCCCCTAGGTAGTCCTGCACCATATGGTGAAGACGCTGTCAATGGGTGCCTACATTTGACGTCCCTGGGTGTCGTGGACTAAAAAAATTTAAAAAGGCATCATTCAAGCGGCCCTGGCCTTCCCCGCTCTTCCTCTGATCATCCGCAGCCTCAGAAGCACCTGTGTCATCACTTGTGTAACACCTTTCCAGTCACTGGTAGGTTACCAAGTGTCGCTTTAGAGCGTCCTCAAGATTCATCCTGTCCCTCTGTGTGGGCAGGATGAGCTCTGCAACTTTAACCTTGTATCGTGGATCAAGAAGGCTTGCCAACTAGTAATGATCCCTCTCCTTGATAGCACGAATCCTGGGGTCCTTTAGCAGGCTTTGCAGGATAAGGGAGCCCATGTAGCGTAGGTTGGTGGTGGTATTAGCTTCCGAGTCTTCCTGGTCGCTGAGGATGACCGTATCATGCTCTACCTCCTCCCAGCCAGGTACTAGTCCTTGGGTGTCTGGGGACACAAAACCCTCCTTTGATGAATCCCCATCTTCAATGCCCCCACAACTTAAATATTCCTCCTCCTCCTGGCTGATCTGAGGACCCACAGGAATGCTGTCTGCGTAAAGATTGAGGCCTTAAGAGCTATGGAAGACCTCTTCCTCCCACTACTCTGCCTCTAGTGCCACATCTATAATTCCTCGCAGAGTGCGCTCCAGCAGGAACACTAAAGGAATTGTGTCACTGATGCATGCACTGTCCCTGCTCACCATCCTCGTTGCCTCCTCAAATGGTGACAGTATAGTGCATGCATCCTTGATCATCAGCCACTGCGGGGGGAACCAGGTTGACCTGAACCTGTCCTTGTGCCATACTCACACAGGTACTCATTGATGGCCCTCTGCTGCTTGTGCAGAAGCTGCAGCATTGCTAATGTCGAGTTCCACCTGGTGGGCATGTCACAGATCAGACGGTTTGTGGGAAGGTGGAATTCTCTTTGAATTTCTGCCAGGCGAACGCTTGCTGGGAATGACCATCTGAAGTGGCTGTAGACTTTCCTGGCCTGGCTGAGAAGCCGTGCCAGCCCTGGGTACCTGGTTAGGAAATGCTGTACCACCAGATTTAGGACATGTGCTAGGCATGGTTCATGCGTCAACTTACCTTGGCGTAGGGCGGAGAGAAGGTTGCTCCCATTATCACAGGCGACCATTCTCAGCTGAAGCTGGCGTGGTGTTAACCATCTCTGCCCCTGCAGAGCTGACAGAATTTCTGGCCCGGTGTTGCTCCTGTCCCCTAAATAAACCATCTCAAGCACAGTATGGCATCTTTTTGCTTGAGCCTTTCCGTAGCCCCTGCCACGCGTCGGTTTAACTGCCACTTCGCCAGAGAAGGAAGAGGGAGAGGTGGTGGTGGAGCAGACAGACCTCATACAAGCAGCTTTCTGGAGGTGTGGTGGATGAACAAGCTCCAGCACAGAGCCCCGTCCAGGATCCCTCCCAGCTGCAAGCAGAGTTACCCAGTGTGCCGTGAAGGAAATGTAACGGCCCTGTCCATGCTTGCTGGACCATGTGTCTAAAGTCATGTGCACCTTGATGCTGACTGCCTTTCCCAATGACTCCATAACATTCTTCTACGTGCTAGAATGGCCTTCCGTGAAAAGAAATGGCGTTTTGGAACCTGCCACTGTGGTACAGCACATTCAGCAAATTCACAGAAGGGAGCAGAGTCCACCAGCTGGAAAGGCAGCAGCTGTAATGCGAGTAATTTTGCTAAGCTGGCATTTAGACGATGTGCTTGTGCATGGTTGGGACTATTTTTTTTTTAACGCCGCAGCAGCTGGGGCAACGTAATCTGACTGCGTAAATCTTCAGTTGATGGGATGCTGTCACATTCTGAGGATGGACCTGGTACACCCATTACTGTAGCATCATCCCTGTCAGTGGAGGTTGTAGGCAATGACATGGCAGGACATATAGTGGGGGTAGAGACAGAGGAGGAGGAGGATCTATGCAAAGTGTTGTGCCAACGGGATGCGTGGCAAGTGATCATATGTCGCCTCAAGCACGTGGTACCCAAGCGTGGGATGTCTGTCCCACGCTAGATCCTCATCTAACATAGATTACAAATAGCAACGGTGCGGTCTGTTGCACATTTCTTAAAGAACTTCCAGACAGCAGACTTCTTGTACATGTGCTTTGAGACAACCGCGCTCTGCACCTGAGCAGCTGTGACTTCTGATGCCTTGGACTTGCTATGGTTGCTCATAGAGGAAATTGTGCCTCGTGTTTGTTGTTCCTCCTTCCTCCTCTCCCCCCCCCAACTTGGCAGTATGCTGCAGCTGCTGGGGCAACATGAGTGCCAGTTACTTGTGTCACCGGCACCCCCTTCCTCAACCTCAGAGATTGAATCAGAGCACTGTAGTTGCTGCGCATCCTCAAGCAGTGTGTCCCTGTCATTGTAGTCAAACCATTTTAGCTGACTCCTCCGTGTATGTTGGTGAGGCTATGGCAGGAGTTGCTGTGGACATGGAGGCTGCATTAGATGCTTCGGCAGCTGAGGTGGACTGTAAACCACTACAAGCCTGGCTGGCAGAGGATGGCCTCATGCTGCTGCTTAAGGCAGCCAGCACCAGTTAGAAGCGTGCCCCTGCAGAGGATGCACCACGTCCACGACGACCAGAGGCACAGCCTCCCGACACAGAGGCTGCTTGCCCTCTTATCTGTGTCTGGGAGCGTCTGCCTGTCATTTTTGGGCTTTCTGACATGGTGAGTGATATATAGATTAAAGATATACAGAACTCTGGTACAACTCAGTGAGACACCCTGATAGCTGGCAGCCAGTGACAAGACACAGATTAAAATATGCAGAAATCTGCTACAAGTCTGTGAGACGCCCTGATGGGTGGCAGTGACAAGACCCAAATTACAATTCCCAGATATCTTCTAGAAGTGAGACCCCCTCCCCAAATAGCTACTGGCACTGAGAAGACACAGATTACAATTCCCAGATATCTGCTATAAGTGAGACCCCCCAATAGCTGCTGGCACTGAGAAGACACACACACTAAAAGAAGAATCAGGACTCTAAGCCGTGATTGGCATAGTCTTGCACCTGTCTTGCACCTGACCTGTGGTCCGTTGCAAGGCTGTAGCCAATTACAAGATTCAGGCCAGTGGAAAAGTGCATTGTGGGCGAACACGCGGAAATGTTCGGAGTTCGAACGGGCGGTTGTTTGAAGCGAACACCGAACAGATCATCCCTAGTCAACATCACTTAGTCACCATGTGTCATATACTTCATCCCACAGAGAGGGATTATTCTTTCAGATCAGGTGTCCATAATAGTTATTCCCGCATTGATTATTTCTTACTATCATCGACCCTACTCCCTCGAGTTGCCGTTTGCGACATCCTCCCTTCATATGGTCTGACCATGCTCCACTGACACTCACACTACGAGATGATTTTCATTCCCATACTAGACCACTCTGGAGATTCAGTGAGCGACTCCTGAAACATGAATCAGGGTTTTCGGTCATTCATGAGGCGATGACGAATTACTTTAAGGAAAACACATCCCCTGAGGTTCATCCTTTCACTACCTGGCAGGCTCATAAAGCTGTTCTCCGAGGTGTTTGCATTCAGTGGGGGGCATGACTCAAGAAGCGATACATGTCACACCGCTTAGACATTCTTAAAAATATACAAGATCTAGATACCCACATCAAAATATCCCCGACGCTCGCAGACTAATTAGACGCAGCGCTGCGATCACTTTTAGATCTAGAAGCGGACAGCTATAAAATGGCCATGACTAGGATGCGGACGAAATTTTATGCGTTTCAGAATAAACCGGGTAGACTCAAACCCCCCCCTCCCCCCCCCCCCCCGAAGGTAGGAATTTCACATCTCAAAACCGATCGGGCGTGATACATAACCCGATGGAAATTGCAAACGAATTTGCAGATTTCTATGAAAAATTATATAATCTGACAACGGATGAGAACACGATTCAACCCACACCTGACACTATAAACGCTTATCTCCGCAAAATGAATCTCCCAACACTACTGCCTTCACATGTCACTAAACTGGCTTCCCCTATGTCGTTAGATGAAATTTCTGAAGTGGTTAGAAAACTACCGAAACATAAAGCTCCGGGACCCGATGGTCTCCCCAGACTGTATTATTTTAATTTACTTCCTCCCTTAATTACGCCTCTACACACAGTTTTTGAAGCTGCGTGTGACCTTGGTTCACTCCCACCAGACATGCTCCGAGCTCACATTACTACACTTCCCAAACCAGGTAAAATCCCTATCTCCCTTCTTAATGTGAATGTAAAAATCTATGGAAAATTTTAGCGAACAGACTTCAACATATCCTGCCAACCCTTATAGGACAGACCAGGTTGGATTTATTTCTGGTAGACAAGGACCGGACAGTACAAAAAAATTGATCAACTTAATGGAAACGCTAAGACGTTAGAACCAACCCTGCCTGGTCCTGTCCTTGGATGCTGAAAAAGCCTTTGATAGGGTAAATTTGTAATTCCTTCATGAGGTTCTCAAGATATATGGCTTTCCTCCCCCCAAGTTAACAGAAATTCAAGCTTTATATGATTCTCAGTCCGCTAGGGTCATAACATCCGGATTCTTATCTAACGAATTCATGATAACAAACTGCACGTGCCAGGGGTGTCCACTCTCCCCACTGCTATACGCCTTAGTGCTTGAACCATTGGCACAAGCTATCCGCCAAAATGATAACATTAGGGGCATTCCTGTGCTTCCGACTATCTATAAATTACACCTCTATGCGGATGAAATCCTCCTAACGTTAACCGATCCAGCAGATTTCCTAATAGCCTTATAATGTGAACTTGCAGATTACAGTAAAATCTCTTACCATTTAGTAAACTTACTAAAAACACAAGCTCTTCCGATCAACATACTGCGTCCCCTCTTAGACAATCTTAAATTACAGTACAACTTCGACTGGCACTCTACTTATTTGATATATCTGGGAGTCAGAGACTGTCAGGATGTCCTGTAATCCTATCACTATAACTATGAACGAATACTTTCTGAAATCCGTAGACTGATATATCTTTGGAGATCGCAGGAGGTTTCGTGGATGGGCAGGATGGCGGCGGTTAAAATGGTGCTATTGACAAAACTTCTATGTGTTTCGTACCCTGCCCCTTAATTTACCTCGCTCCTATCTAGCTAAAATTCTATCTATTCTGGTCTCATATGTCTGGAGCAACAAACGGCCTCGAGTACCGCGGAGACTATTCTGCTATAGACAAAGGGACGGAGGGGGGGGGCTGAACATGCTGCATACGCAACACTATTTCTGGGCATCGTGTTTAGCATCTTTGACGGAAGCCTTTCAGGTATACCCCATACCACAATGGCTATCCATAGAAGCGGCTTCTCTAGAGGGGCATGACCTAACAAAACTGCTTTGGGTTCCTTCCACAGACCACGACTACATTTTCCATTATCCACTACAACACTACACATTAAGATCTGGGACGGACTATTCCCCACTTTCATGAACCATCACCCGCTCTCCATGGCTACACCTTTTTGGAGGCTTTTAAATATATGCTCCCTCAGGGAGGGAGTAGAAAACAGACTCAATATGGAGTCCCAGCAAAAACAGAAATGTGCTCTTTCCCAAGGCTATAAGTGAATAAGTTATTTATCTTCTTGAATGTGGCTGTGGGTTACAGTATATCGGTAGGACCATTAGAGAATTAAAAATTAGGATATTGGAGCATTTTAATAGTATTAGACACAAAAAAGAACATAGTGTCGCAGATCACTGTAACAATTGCCTTTTATTTACATTCTCTAATTTTAAATGGTGTGGTATCGAATTAGTGAGACCTAATTGGAGGGGGGGGGGGGGGTTTGTTAGAGCCCTAGCTAAAAAAGAAAGTCGCTGGATTTATAAAATGGGCACCTGGTTAGATGGGGGTCTCAATAAAGAAATAGATGTTATTAACTGTATTTAATCATCGTTGGTTTATTCACATCTTAATCCTCCCCATCTGTCAGAATGGATTTGGGATTAACTCCCTTTTATTAATTCCTTCTTACTCCTTTTTATTAATTTATTTTTGATCACTGCTAGTTGTTTGTATCTTTTTTATCGTGTTTTTATAAATAAAGTTATTTTATCTGTATTAAATACCCCCTCTTTCTGTTCCCCCCCCCCTTGCACCATGCCATCACACTCTAACCGCAATATAAGCGGAATTTAGAAGTATAAATCGGAAGAAATGGCCACAGGAAGTGGAACAGGACTAAGCCTGCACCAAGATGGAGGCTACCAGGAAGAAGGTCGTTTGAATAGAGGTGTGCCTGCACTAAAATGGCGGACTTCAGGAAGAAGGTCACCGGAAGTCACCACAAGCGCCCAAACCGGAACCGGAAGTAGCGATATCGGCGGAATAATATGAAAATTGAAGAGAGAAGAGATGTCTGGGACACAGGGGGGACTATAAAAGAGGGGGGGAGTGTTGTGTATCTTATCCCTGATGAAGTTAGCCTCTATGGCTGACGAAACGCGTCGGATTTTTTAACTGGTCCAATAAACCCTTTTTTGCACCTTATCTCTGCTGTCTGGCTGACCCTTCTCTGTGAATTTTTTCTTAAGTGGAATTTCCTTGCTGAGTGCAGCCCTGGCATCTATCTAAGAAGCAGTGGAGTGACACGGAATCTGGTGAGATCGCAGGATAGCATTCCGGGCTAATCAAAGATAACGCTATATGCATTGATACCCGTCACATCTTGTGAGTGAGATTCTAACAGAGGCTTCGTGTGACTGCAACTGTTTTTACAGTATTATACTATGTACCATTCCTGTTCCTTCTAGATCTCTATCCCATTTTTCTGTTTTGTTCAATATGGAGTCCTAAATCTTCATCACTTATTCGACGCATCCTCTATGCTGCCCTTTGAAACACTTTGCACTAAATCCAAGGTTCCTGATACTATGTTTTTATATTATATGCAACTTCACTCTTACCTTAAATCGCCCAATGTCTTCTCCAACTTATCTGCCGGTCTCCCATTGTTATCAGAAACTGAATTATTTTGTTTGGCTCCTCACTCCACAATCAAACTGATCTCCGTGTTTTATAGACTGCTTAACACCCCGTCACAACCCGTAATCTGGACATTTCAAAAAAGCTGGGGAAAAGAATTGAAAAAATCCTTCACGCCTACTCAATGGGCATCAGCCTACATACATGTTTGCTACGGGAGCGACTCGCTGCGTTACCTTAATAGAGACCCAACGAAAACTGCTCTACAGGTGGTAATTTACCCCGGACAGAATTCACCGATTTGCTCCTCAACAATCAGATCTATGCATATTGAGGAGCCGACCCGTAAAGAGGCCATATTGGATTTAATACTCACAAATGGAGGTTTGGTATCGGACGTTGTTGTAGGTGAAAATTTGGGATCTAGTGATCACCAGTCAGTATGGTTTAATATAAGAACAGGGATGGAGCCGCACCACACAAAAACAAAAGTTTTAGACTTTAAAAAAACAGATTTTTCTAAAATGAGATTTTGTGTGAAGGAGTCATTATCAGACTGGAGGAATTTAAAGGGAGTCCAAGAGAAATGGGATTATTTAAAGGAAGCATTATTGAAGGCCACAGGAAATTGCATTCGGCTTGTTAGCAAAAACAAAAAAGGGAAGAAACCACTGTGGTACTCTGCAGAAGTGGCCAAAATAGTGAAGAACAAGAAGATAGCATTCAATAATTATAAAAAAACTCAGCGTGAAGAAGATAGGCAAACCTATAAGATTAGGCAGAAAGAGGCAAAGCAATTTATAAGAGCTTCCAAAGCACACGCAGAAGAGAAAATAGCTCAGTCAGTAAAAAGGGGGACAAAACATTTTTTAGATACATAAACGAGAAAAGAAAAGTAAAACAAGGATTAGTTAGATTAAAAACAAAGGAAGGAAGGTATGTAGAAGAGGATAAAAGTCTCGCTGACTGCCTCAATAAATATTTTTGTTCAGTCTTTGCAGAAGAAAAGGAAGGAAAGGGACCTCAGTTAGGAGAGAACACTAAAGAGACATTTACATATGAGTTTACAGAGGAGGAGGTTCTAAAGCAGCTGTCTAAAGTAAAGACAAATAAGTCAATGGGGCCTGATGGGATCCACCCTAAATTATTAAAAGAGCTCAGTGATGTAATAGCAAAACCGTTAACAGATTTATTTAACCAATCCTTGTTAACAGGAGTCGTCCCAGAAGACTGGAAATTAGCAAATGTTGTGCCTATTTACAAGAAGGGTAGTAGGGAGGAATCGGGGAACTATAGGCCAGTTAGTCTTACGTCAGTAGTAGGGAAATTAATGGAAACCATGTTAAAGGAAAGGATTGTTGAACACCTAAAAACACATAGATTACAGGATCAGAAACAACATGGGTTTACCTCAGGGAGATCATGCCAAACTAATCTTATTGATTTTTTTGATTGGGTAACAAAAATAATAGACACAGGTGGTGCAGTAGACATTGCTTATTTAGATTTCAGTAAGGCTTTTGATACTGTTCCGCATAGAAGGCTTATCAATAAATTGCAATCTTTGAGCTTGGATTCCAATATTGTTGAATGGATTAGGCAGTGGCTGAGTGACAGACAACAGAGGGTTGTGGTAAATGGAGTTTATTCGGCGCAAGGTCTTGTTACCAGTGGGGTACCTCAGGGGTCAGTACTTGGACCCATTCTCTTTAATATTTTTATTAGTGATATTGCAGAAGGTATTAATGGAAAAGTATGTCTTTTTGCTGATGACACAAAGATTTGCAACAGGGTTGACGTTCCTGGAGGGATCAGCCAAATGACAAATGATTTAGGTAAGCTAAAAAAATGGTCGGAGTTGTGGCAATTGAGTTTTAATGTGGATAAGTGCAAGATAATGCACCTGGGACGTAAAAACCCAAGGGCTGAATATAGAATATTTGATACAGTCCTAACCTCAACATCTGAGGAAAGGGATTTAGGGGTTATTATTTCAGAGGATCTAAGGGTAAGTAGTCAATGTAATAGAGCAGCAGAAATGCTAGCAGAATGCTTGGTTGTGTAGGGAGAGGTATTAGCAGTAGGAAAAGGGAAGTGCTCATGCCACTGTACAGAGCACTGGTGAGACCTCACTTGGAGTACTGTGTGCAGTACTGGAGACCGTATCTCCAGAAGGATATAGACATCTTAGAGAGAGTTCAGAGAAGGGCTACTAAAATGGTGTACGGCTTGAAGGAGAAAAGTTACCAAGAAAGGCTTAATGATCTTAACATGTACAGCTTGGAAAAAAGACGAGACAGAGGAGATATGATAGAAACATTTAAATACGTAAAGGGAATCCACAAGGTAGAGGAAGGGAGTATATTTAAAAGGAAACAAAATAGCAAAACAAGAGGACATAGTCTTAGATTAGAGGGGCAAAGGTTTAAAAGTAACATCAGGAAGCATTATTTTACTGAGCGGGTGGTGGATACATGGAACAGTCTTCCAGTAGAAGTGGTAGAGGCCAAAACAGTAATTGAATTTAAGCAAGCATGGGACAGGCATAAGGCTATCCTAAAGAAAAGCTAAATCCAGGTAAAGTATCCATGTAATTGGGCAGACTAGATGGGCCGAAAGGTTCTTATCTGCCGACATTTTTCTATGTTTCTATGCTGGAGATGCTCCCTAGAAAAGGGTTCCATGAGTCACATCTGGTGGTATGGTTCCAAAATAACTCCCCTGTGGACAGATATTTCATTGTTGGCCATGGAGGTCCTAGGTACCCTGATTCCGTATAGCCACGACGTTCTCCTTTTAGGCATGCACAAGGTTCCAAGTTCACAACGACAGATGTTATTTAGCATTATTTCCACAACGTCCTTGTTAGCACGGAATTGGAAATCCACAGCAGTCCCTACCAAGAAACAAGTTGATTTACTGGATCAGTATCGGAACTTTGATTCTAAGATTATAGCATCAGGATGTGCGCCCTCCAAAATCTGATCCTTGGGACATTCACAAAATATACAAAGCAGGTGGACTCTAAACTTAAAGTGTCTACGACGTATGTTTTTGGCTGCAACCCCCTAATCCCCCCCCTTTTCCCTCCTTACCTTATGGTTTCATTTTAAATTTACATTTCTGTATACATTATCTTGCAAACTTATTGAAAAATTAGTAAAAATATATTTTACAAAAAAAAATTGGAACCCTTATTTAACCAGAATGCCTCGAATCACTGCCTTATGTGTCTGCCATAGAGTGTTATTGAAAAAATAATGGAAGTTCCCTCATCAGTCCCTCATGAACCTCCGGATGGGACAGTAGGTATTCATTAAGCCTCCAGGGCATTCGGCCCATGGCTGCAAAAGGGACATCAATTTCTAATTCTACAGGGGCGTGATCCGACCAGGACATTGTTCCTATGTTACACTGACGTCCCCGGGAAACAACCTCTCCTGGGGCAAAAAAAAGTCCATAGAATAAAAGGAAGGGAAAAAAGTGTCATCTGCGCTCGTTTCTATGTATTCCATGTACAACAAAACACTATGTTTTGTTTAACCTCAGTGTTTTGTTGTACATGGAATACATAGAAACGAGCGCAGATGACACTTTTTCCCTTGTTATGTTTTATACATTAACTGGGCTGTTACTCCTGGCTGTTGCAGCCGCTCCGGCGAGTATGGGCGCAACGCCATTTTTTTCTGTATAGAATAAAAGGAGTAATCGGTCTCTCCTGGTTGGAGGAGTCGCCACACATCATACAGCTTAAATTCTGCAAATACTTTCCAAAACTGTTTAACCTGAGATTTCTGGGATCTTGTTGGAGCAGAAGGGAGGTCTAACGAAACGTTGAGGTCCTCACATAAAATCAATAATCCCTTACTAGTACGACCCAGTTTGCACAAAGCTTTCCGTAAAAACTGTTCCTGACCTGTGTTAGGGCAATATAAGTTAACAGTGGTATAATCGACATTATCGATAGAACATAATAAATATATCTCCCTTTTGAACAGCCACAATTTGCCTATGAGATTGGAATTGCACATTATTGTGAATCAGAATAGAGACCCCACAAGATTTAGTAAGGGAGGACACGTGAATCTGCGTGCGATATTGAGGCAAAAAAAAGGGTGGGGTGGGTGCCAGTTTTGAAGTGGGTTTCCTGTAACACATCGGGAGCAGAGCGTGGAAGGTCAGCTGCCAGGGAGTGTCTTTCGAAGGGTACATTCAGGCCTTTCACATTAAATGTCAACAATTTGAGGCTGCTCATTGGTTCTGGGGTGGTGAGCGTGGAAAGCGGCTGAGGTGGTAACCTTGGGACCAGATATGATGTACTCCCCGAGGAGAATAATAAAAAAAAGGAAAAACAGCAAGTGGACCGTGCCAACAGGGTGGTGGTCGCCAGCCAGGAAATAGACCAGAAAAAAAACTTGTCAACCAAACAAACAATGGACACAGTTTTACCCTCCCGTGTCTGGGTGAAGTTTCCAGACTAACCTTAGAAAACCAAGGGGAGGTGGGGGGACAGATCATGTCACGAGTCAACGTCGTGAACCGGGATCAAGTGTTATGGGGCAAACCCGTCATGAGCTGTAGGGTTCTCGAAAGGACAAAAAAACATTGCTCAGTCAGAGATCTCAACCCGAGATATGTAATGGTCAGAATGAGGACCGCAAAAGAAAGCACGCTCTTATATTCCGGCAACATACGAACCAACTTGAGGGCGCTGGAGTCCTCCCATCGGGTAAGTTCGTAGAGAGACTTGTACTTATTTCTTAGTGACTACTCGATGCCATTCCGGAGAAACCTTGGCCGGGGAGGTCGACGGCTGTCGGGGAGGGTTATAGGCATCTAGTAGTTTCCATTCCTGGAGAAGTCGCATTGAGTACATTATCATGTCAGAGCAGGAGTTTCGTGGGGGAAGCCCCACCTATAAGCCAGTTTATGATTCAGCAGAATTTTCGTAATAGGCAAGAATTCTCGATGTTTCACCATAGTGTGGGCCGGCAGATCAGGGAAGAACTAAATCTCTGAGTAAGGGTCTGGAAGGGCCTCTATGGACCGCGACGGTTCCAGAAGATCTTCCTTACTGCGGAAAAAATGCACCCTAATGAACACGTCTCTCGAGACCGGCTGTGGCAAGTTACGGTGTTTTAGTGATACGATGAGCAATGCGTCCGCGGTCTTAAGTGGCAGCAAAGTTTGAAACATTTCTGATACATACGCCTCCAGGGTCTCCGCTTTCACAGACTCAGGGATGCCGCGAATCCGAACATTATTCCTCCTCAACCTGTCTTCCACTTTCATTTGCAGCACCGTATGTGACTCTTTCAATTCTCGATGTGCGTCCACCAGCTCGTTGTGTGCTAAGCATAGCTCATATGACTTGGCCTCTAAATGATCAGTTTGGTCACCCAGTTCTCTGATATAGCGGTGGATGTCATCAGCAATGGACCTGAAATCTTCCTGCAATGAAGTACGAAGGTCTGCCAACATCTCCCGCAATTGTAATTGGGAATCTGGATTGGACCACGCAGTACTTGCAAACAGGTCGGCGCTGGCTTCGAGGGATATGGGTGAGTGGGCCTTTGGAGCTCTTGGGGGCTGCCATCTTGGTTGTCTTGCGGCCTATCTTTTCGTGCCGATTTTGAGACCTCCAGGGCCCACTGAGCTTTCGGAGGAGCCATAGTTCGGGTCCTCAGTCTCCCCGCCTTCCGATTATATAGGGTGGTTTGCCCCGCTTTGTGCTGCTGTGAAAGCCGTTCGTCCCGGTGGTCAGACGGCGCTCCACTACTTGCGGCTGCTCATGATGGCGTCCGGACACGCCCCTCATCACCGTTTTAATCGCTTGTTCCTGCAATGAAGCACAAATCGAGACGGAGCGCGACATATCCCAAATATCTATCCATTCTTCAGAGTCAGAGTTTCACTAATGTCTGCCTCCCATGCGCGGATGTACGACAACTCCCTCCACTCTAACAAGGACGACAGCGCACGATATAAGGAAGAGATTAGGCCCTTGGGATAGGTCAGAACGAGAGATAAACTCTCAGAACTGATAGTGCTGAATAAAATGTAACTTTTATTAGTTGCTATATATATATTATATATACCAACCAATATAAAAACATGAGCACGAATTGTAATGTACCCTGCAGGTACTGGCTAAATAGATAATTAGCACTAGGTCAGTATGCCAAATGGCAACATAAAGCGGATGCCAAACATGGAGAGAGCCGGTGGAGTCATGGGTTCGATCCCGACGAGCACCTCTCCAGTAAGTGTCCTTGGCAAGACACCTAACGGTACATACTCGCCACCAGGACATACTTGAAAACAAGAGAAATCTTATTGTATCCTTCCTGGTAAAATCCTTTCTCATAAAAAAAAAGTACAATTGGTATAATTGAATAAAGCATAAAAACAGTTGCTCTGCACACTAGAAAAGCAGAGGTGCACTCCTTAAACAAGGCTTCCCAACAAAACCTCTATAATTATGAAGAAATACAAAAATAAGGAGACACTTAAATAAAATCCAATTTTTTTTTTTCAACATAGTTTATTGAATGCACATCATATCAAAGTATATCACTTGTATACAAACATCACCCTGCCTTAGTATAACAATTCATACTATCTTACAAAAAGGCACAACATAAGCATCCATTTTTTCTTTAACCTCACTAAAGAGCATAAAGAAAGAGAAAAAGAAAAAAGGGGAGGAAGAGGCTCAGCCCAAGCCAGATAACAAAAATAACCCACATCTAAATATATAATATATATACATCCGTATACACATCTATAATATTATTAGACATATATATAAATACAACCCAAAACAGAAAAATAGGCAAAATAAAAAATCAAATTTATTGATACCAAGACATGATTAAATATGACATATCACATCCAGATTTAACTAACAAAAAAGGACATAAATACCACAATACTTAACCCCTTAAGGACGGGAGTAATTTTACAACTTTGGCGCTCTTTCGGAAGTGAAGTTTGCTGATGTTTTTGCTCATCATGTTTAAACGCGGTTTTAGTCACATATTATACCACCCAGACAAATTATATATTGTTCTTTCCGGCAGACTCGGAAGATTAATAATATATCATAATTATATATAAAAGTCATGTCCTGCCAGAATGCTATAACAAAAAAATGTAAAAAAAATGTGAATTTTCAATAAAATTTCAATCATCCACCGTGTATAAAGTAGTTTTTTTTTCACGTTTTATTATCCGATCCTTTGCGGTTATATTCTATGGGGTAGACTTGGGAACCCATTTTTTTTTTTTATTTTTTTTTTGGGTGGGGGGGGAAATTACGTGATTTTAGCTAAACCCCCCCCAAAAAAAATCATTGGTGAAGCATCATTGTTCACATTATAATTGAAATGTGAACAATAATGCTGCAACAAAAAAAAAGCACGTTTTTATTTTTTAATTAATTGTTTTTATTTTTATACACTTTTATTTAACTTTTTTCAATGTCATGTTTGATATCGTTGGAAAGGCCATGCTCAGACCTTTCCATCGATATCAGGCATGACCCCCTAGCTGCCACCGATCAGGAGATAAAGGGGTTCAAAGAACCCCCCCCATCTCCTGCAAGGGATTTCCATAGGAATTGATGCGTGCACCTCCGACGACAAACGGCATCTATTATAATGAAGGCCTGGAGCAACTCAGGTGTAGGCAGGGGTGGACTGACAAGTAATGGGCCACCGGGCATTAGGAGTTAGTGGGCCCCTTGTGCCACGCCTACACAGTAGGCCATACCCATAAACCCCTCCCATACAACGCACAACCCACATGCCCCCAGCAGCTCACACATGGGTATATATTGCCCCCAGCAGCTCACACATGGGTATATATTGCCCCCAGTAGCTCACACATGGGTATATATTGCCCCCAGTAGCTCAAACATGGATATATATTGCCCCCAGAAGCTCACACATGGGTATATATATTTCCCCCAGTAGCTCACACGTTAATATATATATTGCCCCCAGTAGCTCACACATGGATATATATTTCCCCCAGTAGCTCACACATGGATATATACTGCCCCAGTAGCTCACACATTGATATATATACTGCCCCAGTAGCTCACACATTGATATATATACTGCCCCCGTAGCTCACACATTGATATATATACTGCCCCCGTAGCTCACACATTGATATATACTGACCCCAATAGCTCACACATTGATATTTACTGCCCCCAGTAGCTCACACATGGATATATACTGCCCCCAGTAGCTCACACATGGATATATACTGCCCCCAGTAGCTCACACATGGATATATTCTGCCCCAGTAGCTCACACATGGATATATACTGCCCCAGTAGCTCACACATGGATATATACTGCCCCCAGTAGCTCACACATGGATATATACTGCCCCAGTAGCTCACACATGGATATATACTGCCCCAGTAGCTCACACATGGATATATACTGCCCCAGTAGCTCACACATGGATATATACTGAC
>RXON01002080.1:0-73813 GCA_009667805.1 Leptobrachium leishanense | reverse complement strand
ATATGCTATGCAGCTACTAGGTTGCCCTTCATCTAGCGTGCTTTCCGAAAGAAGGACGTTCAGTGCCGCTGGAGGTTTTGTCACAGACAAAAGAGTGTGTCTGTCCACCGACTCCGTAGACCGGCTGACATTTATAAAAATGAAGATCAAAAACTTTTCAATATAGGACCACATGGTCCACCCCTGCATTCTTCCACAATACTACAGAGGGGTTACTGTATGATGATACTTGCTGGCCTGGCATTAAAGGCAGAATATCTGGGTGCACTGACGCCCATTACCAGATAAAAAACTTTTCAATATAGGACCGCAAGGTCCACCCCTGCACTCTTCCACCATAACACAGAGGGGTTACTGTATGATGATGCTTGCTGGCCTGGCATTAAAGGCACAATATCTGGGTGCACTGACGCCCATTACCAGATAAAAAAAACACTTTTCAATATAGGACCACATGGTCCACCCCTGCACTCTTCCAAAATACCACAGAGGGGTTAGGCTAGGGTCAGATGAGCGTATTTTCTACGGACTGTGCGACGTACTTATTGAATGACGACAAGGTAGTGGCCACACAGTCCGTTTTTTTCACTGACGTATTTTTTGACTGATGTAGCAGGGAAAATAAATTACAATGAAAGAACATTCTGTCCGTCAAAAATGCTGGACGTATAAATGCAGTCCGTCTGACCTTGTTGCATCACTCACACACAAAGCTATGCGGTCGTTGTGGACGTGGCGCACTCTGCATGTCCGTTCTAGCAGTATTACGTTCTTGCCTAACCTGCGTCCGTTTGCAGGCAGCGTCTGTCAGCCCCCGCACTTCTGTGCGGACGTACTTCGTGTGTGGGGCTCCATTTAACACAATTGTATGCTATCACGGACGTACTTATGAGCGGGCAACACAGACGTTAACACTGCGTTCGTCTGACCCCAGCCGTACTGTATGAGGATACTTGCTTCCCTGGCAGTCTTGCACCAAAGGCAGAATATCTGGTGCACTGACGCCTTAACCAGATGCATATCTTTTTAATATAGGACCGCAAGGTTCACCCCTGCACTCTTCCACAATAACACAGAGGGGTTACTGTATGATGATACTTGCTGGCCTGGCATTAAAGGCACAATATCTGGGTGCACTGGCGCCCATTACCAGATCAAAAAATTTTCAATATAGGACCACATGGTCCACCCCTGCATTCTTCCACAATACTACAGAGGGGTTACTGTATGATGATACTTGCTGGCCTGGCATTAAAGGCAGAATATCTGGGTGCACTGACGCCCATTACCAGATAAAAAACTTTTCAATATAGGACCGCAAGGTCCACCCCTGCACTCTTCCACCATAACACAGAGGGGTTACTGTATGATGATGCTTGCTGGCCTGGCATTAAAGGCACAATATCTGGGTGCACTGACGCCCATTACCAGATAAAAAAAACACTTTTCAATATAGGACCACATGGTCCACCCCTGCACTCTTCCAAAATACCACAGAGGGGTTAGGCTAGGGTCAGATGAGCGTATTTTCTACGGACTGTGCGTCTGTGCAGTACGGACGTACTTATTGAATGACGACAAGGTAGTGGCCACACAGTCCGTTTTTTTCACTGACGTATTTTTTGACTGATGTAGCAGGGAAAATAAATTACAATGAAAGAACATTCTGTCCGTCAAAAATGCTGGACGTATAAATGCAGTCCGTCTGACCTTGTTGCATCACTCACACACAAAGCTATGCGGTCGTTGTGGACGTGGCGCACTCTGCATGTCCGTTCTAGCAGTATTACGTTCTTGCCTAACCTGCGTCCGTTTGCAGGCAGCGTCTGTCAGCCCCCGCACTTCTGTGCGGACGTACTTCGTGTGTGGGGCTCCATTTAACACAATTGTATGCTATCACGGACGTACTTATGAGCGGGCAACACAGACGTTAACACTGCGTTCGTCTGACCCCAGCCGTACTGTATGAGGATACTTGCTTCCCTGGCAGTCTTGCACCAAAGGCAGAATATCTGGGTGCACTGACGCCTTAACCAGATGCATATCTTTTTAATATAGGACCGCAAGGTTCACCCCTGCACTCTTCCACAATAACACAGAGGGGTTACTGTATGATGATACTTGCTGGCCTGGCATTAAAGGCACAATATCTGGGTGCACTGGCGCCCATTACCAGATAAAAAACTTTTCAATATAGGACCACATGGTCCACCCCTGCATTCTTCCACAATACTACAGAGGGGTTACTGTATGATGATACTTGCTGGCCTGGCATTAAAGGCACAATATCTGGGTGCACTGACGCCCATTCCCAGATTCATATCTTTTTAATATAGGACCGCATGGTCCACCCCTGCATTCTTCCACAATACCACAGAGGGGTTACTGTATGATAGTACTTGCAGGCCTGGCACTAAAGGCACAATATCTGGGTGCACTGCCACTGACGCCTGTATCAGATTCATATCCTCAGAGGGGTTACGGTGTGACGGCACTGTTGCCGACGCTAAAAGCCCAATTTTAAAGCACCTATTGTTACTTTCATCCAAAGCCTGCATAAGTTTCACAATAATTTAGCCAAAAAAATCACTAAACTTTTTCTGCGCGTCCTAAAATGTCTTTTCATACAGGCTGCCGCCCCAAGCAGTTGTTTATGGATAGATTTAAGGAAAAGCATTTACCGTCATATGAAACGTCATTTTTTGTTTTTTAAGTGTTTCTATACATCCTAGAAATCCGCCACTTCACGGGCAGGTTATGGGGACCTCCTAGGCACGATATTTGAAGGAATTTTTGGTTTTTATTTTTAACCCTTATTTCATGGAAAACTCACTGTCCCTTTAAAAACGTTTATTTTTTACTATTTGTCCTTGTTTCCTGTCCCCCAGGGCACTACCCGGACCCCCATACACCTTTTATGGCAAATATGTAGCATATATGCCCTCTTGGAGGGCACTCTAAGAAACCGAATTTTCAGCCCCATTGACTTGCATGGGGTTCGAGTTCGGGTTCGGTCCCGAACAAATGGGAAGTTCGGGTTCGGGCTCGAACCGAACTCGGGGAGTGTTCGGCTCATCCCTAGCAGTAACCTCATTTAACCTAGCACCAACGCTCACATGTGTGAGTGCTAGCGTTAAGGAGGTGATGGGGCCCTACATATATAGTGCGCACACAGTACATGTACAAATACAGTACACACAGAATACATGCATGTATAGCAAAAGAACATTTAGCATAATATATACCCCCAGAATAATATACACAGCACTGAGCCCCCAGACTATTTTCCCCAGTTCGCATGGATATAATTGCCCCCAGCTCACATGGATATTATTGACCCCAGCTCATATGGATATTATTGATCCCAGTTCACATGGATATTATTGACCCCAGCTCATATGGATATTATTGACCCCAGTTCACATGGATATGGCCCAGCTCATGGATAATGCCCCCCAGCTCTCATGGATGTTGTCCCAGCTCTCATGGATAATGCCCCAGCTCTCATGGATATTGCCCCCCAGCTCTCATGGATATGGCCCAGCTCATGGATAATGCCTCCCAGCTCTCATGGATATTGTCCCAGCTCTCATGGATAATGCCCCAGCTCTCATGGATATTGCCCCCAGCTCTTATGGATAATGCCCCAGCTCTCATGGATATTGCCCCCAGCTCTCATGGATAATGCCCCAGCTCTCATGGATAATGCCCCCCAGGTCTCATGGATAATGCCCCCCAGGTCTCATGGATAATGCCCCCCAGGTCTTATTGATAATGCCCCAGGTCTCATGGCTATACCCCCCAGGTCTCATGGAAAATGCCCCCCCAGGTCTCATGGATAATGCCCCCCAGGTCTCATGGATAATGCCCCCCCAGGTCTCATTGATAATGCCCCCCAGGTCTCATTGATAATGCCCCAGGTCTCATGGATATGCCCCCCCAGGTCTCATGGATAATTCCCCCCCAGTTCTCATGGATTATGCCCCAGCTCTCATGGATATGCCCCAGGTCTCATGGATATGCCCCAGGTCTCATGGATATTGCCCCAGCTCTCATGGATAGTGCCCCCAGGTCTCATGGATAGTGCCCCCAGCTCTCATGGATAGTGCCCCCAGCTCTCATGGATTGTGCCCCCAGGTCTCATGGATATTGCCCCCAGGTCTCATGGATTGTGCCCCCAGGTCTCATGGATTGTGCCCACAGGTCTCATGGATTGTGCCCACAGGTCTCATGGATTGTGCCCCCAGGTCTCATGGATTGTGCCCCCAGGTCTCATGGATTGTGCCCACAGGTCTCATGGATTGTGCCCCCAGGTCTCCTGGATATTGCCCCCACGTCTCATGGATATTGCCACAGCTCACCTCTCATTGCCGGCGCCCACGTGCTTCCTGCTTGAACAGCCGCTGACAGGAAGTGCAGCCGCTCACCTGGGATCGATGAAACAGCCTGCCTGCTAGATCCCAGGCGAGCAGCTGCACTTCCTGTCAGCGGCCGTTCAAGCAGGAAGCAAGCGGCCACCGGCAATCGTTCCGGGCTGGGCGCTTCACAGCTGTGAAGGGGCGCAGCCATGGCTCGAGTCCTGCTGGAAAGCTGCGGGAACGCAGGTTCCCGCAACCTGCGTTCCCGCAGGACTCGAGCCATGGCTGCGCCCCTTCACAGCTGCACCCGAGGCACGTGCCTCACTCGCCTCGCCCTTCCTATGGCCCTGGCGCAGGGACTCCAGGGAGGGAGCCACTGCAGACCACCATTCCGCACAACCAGGATCCAGGGAGCCCCCACTGACCACCAGGCTAAGGTAAGGCGACACATTTTTAAAAATAAATAAAATCCGAGGACATTTTTAAATGTCCCCAGGAACATAAAGTAAAAAAAATTTTTTTCTTTATAATACTCACCTGATTCCTGGATCCACAAACTGTAGAGGTGCTGCCCGGCAGTGTGCAGAATCATATGCTGCATTAATTATACTATAAGGCCGGGTTCACACCTGCGTTTTTTTTACGCTCGCAATACGTGTGTTTTTTAATGCGCGTATCGCTCAAACGTAAAAAACATGCGAACGCGCATTGCAGCGCGTTCACGGCCATAGACTGCAGAGTGAACGCACTGCATTACGCCCCAAAGAAGCTCCTGTACTGCGGTCAACTGATTGAGTTCTCTGCTCGGAAGAGAAAGGAGGACTCCCAGAATCTAACTAGGGCACACTCGGACTTACTCAAAAGCTATAGACGTTACCTAACAGACCCCACCCCCGACGCCCTGCAAATATACAAACAAGATAAATCTAGATATGACACACTGGCTATTGCCATTGCACACCGCTCATGGCAGCACCGACTGCATCATTTTGTCAACAAACATGGCCTCCTTCTAGCCAATCTCGTCCGGTCTCAAACTCAGACTCGACCCTTTATTTCTAAACTTAAAACCGTAGATGGTACCATTCTTACAGACCCCGCCGCCATTGTTGACCATTTCCGAAACTATTTTGCGGATTTCTATACAGCTGACCCCGATGACTGTCCCGTACAATTATACCTCTTTCATCAAGCACAAATCCCAAAATTATCACCAACGGATCGTGATGCCCTGTCAGCACCCATTACACCGGTAGAGGTTCATCGGATGATAACAGCACTTAAAAATGGTAAGGCCCCGGGTCGATAAGGGATTCGTCGCGGAATATTATAAGCTCCTCGCTGTCTCGGTGGCCCCACACTTGACCTCCCTGTATAACAAATATTTTGCAAGGAGAAGCTCCAACGCCCAACTTTAATGAGGCACGAGTGGTGGTGCTCCCCAAACCCGGGAAAGACCCTACTATGGTCACCTCATACCGACCCATAGCGTTACTCAATACTGACTTAAAAATACTGTCTACTATAATGGCAGGTCGCTTTCAGGGTCCCCTCGCACGTCTGATAGGTCCCCAACAGACAGGTTTCCTTAATGGACGGCACTCCACCATTAACATACGCAAAGCCATAGTGGCGATATGGTCCTCCTCTTTAACGCCACATTCCTCTAATATCCTCCTGAGCTGTGATGCAGGCAAGGCATTCGATCGCATCTCGTGGGCATACCTAGTCCGCTTCATCAAATTTCACCGCTTTGGGAGGGAGTTTCTGGCCCTCTTTCGTGCGCTCTTTCTCAAACCAGTTACAGTGATCACAGCGAATGGTTTAAACTCTACCCCCTTTGTTCTGGAACGCGGAACCAGACAGGACTGCCCCCTCTCTCCGTTATTATTCAACCTAGCCTTGGAACCCCTCATCCGTATAATAGAGGCTTCCTCGGAGACCAAAGGCATAAGCCTATCCTCCTCAGTGTCGCTAAAATTCGTTGCCTTTGCTGATGATCTGTTACTATTTCTCTCGGATCCCGTCTCTGCTATCTCACCCCTGTTGACCTTACTAGATATGTTCCACATGGCCTCGGGTTTCCGAATTAATTACACAAAGTCTCTTGCGCTACCATTAGGAACTCAGACCTGTGGCCCTTGGCTCACACACTTTCCCTTCACCTGGGCCCCTACACCTTCCATTACTTACCTAGGGAAAGTTTTGCCAGCTGATCTCTCGCACCTCTACCGACTCAATGTCGATCTCCCCATCTCCCAGACCAAATCACTCCTAGATGCCTGGAATTCGCTTCCTCTATCTTACTTGGGAAGGGCCTCCCTAATTAACCCTCTGTTCCCCAAATTACTTTCCCCTCTGCAAGTTTTGTTTTTTTTTGAGAAAGGATTTTACCAGGAAGGATACATTAAGATTTCTCTTGTCTTCAAGTATGTCCTGGGTGGCGAGAATGTACCGTTAGGTGTCTTGCCAAGGACACTTACTGGAGAGGTTGCTCGCTGGGATCGAGCCCATGACTCCACAGGCTCTCTCCATGCAGAGCAGTGACATTACCTCTACTCCACCCAGCCGGTGCGGATCTCCGCACCCTATACAAATTATACGCAACCTTCATATGGCAAGACAAAAGAGCACGTATACCACTCGCTAACTTACAACAACCCCTAGCTAGAGGAGGAATTAACTTTCCAAATATACAGGATTACAACTTGGCGGCACAGTGTCGCTATGTCTCTGACTGGTTACATGATACTTCACATTTTACACCCCTGCAGGTAGAACAGGCACTACTTCCCTCCTCATCCTTATTGGCATTTCTACACCAACATTCCCCTCAACTCCCTCCTGTGATACGCTGTAATCCGCTACTCTCCATTACTAAACTGGCATGGGTCAGGATCCGAAGGCGCCTTCAGTTGGCCTGGCAGACATCTGTGTGGTCCCCTGTGCTACATAATCCACACTTTCAAAATGCTTCCCCTGCCCCCATTTTCCACACCCTGGCCCAACGAGGTTTCACTAGTATCCATCACTATACCGACGGTGGGACTGGCCTACCATACTCTTATTCAAATTTGAGGGATTGTATTGCCCCTCTAGAGTTACACACTGTATATTACCTACAACTGCAACAGTTTCTTCTCACCCAGTTGCGTGCTCTATCCCCCAATGACTTGGCTAATCCGCTAGACACACACCTGCTCACATGTTCCTCACCCCCGCCCTCCACCGCGGCGATTTATGCACTTTTGCAACACACCTTGCCCACCAAGATTCCTTGGGTGGCAATATCTAAATGGTCCTTAACCTTCCCTGACCTCTCTCCACAAGATCTGATAAATGCCACCTTAACATCCAGACGCGCAATCCCTTCTGCTAATTACTGGGACATGTTTTACAAAATCTTACACCGTGCATACATGGCGCCAGACAGAATGGCCCGAGCGGGCCTGTCCCCCAGCGCTACTTGTTTAAAATGCCACCACACTCCGGCTGACTTAGAACACTGTTTATGGTCCTGTCCGTCCATACAGTTATTTTGGGACAAGATACGACGCTTTGGCGTGCGGGTCCTCAGACTGGAAATCCCTCATACTCCGGAGTGGGCCATTTTTAATCGACCGACCCCTTCCAGACCCCAGCCTTACTCTAAATGTCACCGTTTTTGGCTCAGCCTTTTAGCAGCTACGGGTAAAAAAGCAATTTTATCTCAATGGATTTTCGCAACCCCTCCTTCTTTCCGCATGGTGTATGAGAGAATTTATGCCATATTTCTAGCTGACTGGTCTGAAGCATCTTTACATCTCAATGAGAAGACACAGGCATTTTTTACTAACTGGTCCCCTCTTATCAGAACCCTCCCAAACGAAACCAAAGACTCACTGCAAAATGCTTTTTTTACTGCCCCTTGGTACTATCTGCAGATGTTACGAGGTACCCCGCCGATCCCCCGGGACCCTTCGGATAATTCTTTGACTCGTTTCCTCGCCTCCCCCCCCCCCAGAGACCCCAGACACTCGTACACAGTCATCACCTCCCCCCGGACGAATCTAGGGCTTTCCTGCCGTCACAAATGCTAATGTGTAACTTCTATTACCATACAGAATGTTACTCCTCTGTTACTGATATTTCGGAGTTGCTATCACTATTTCATTTTGGATGTCGAGATTTTGCACTGTTTTTCTTTCTCTAATGCTGCATTGTATGTCGTTTTTATCACCTGTATATCTGTTCTGATCCAGACTGAATAAAAATATATTTAAAAAAAAAAAGACAACCACAATCCAGTGTGTGTGGCATGATCAAAGTGAAAAGGGGCAAAAAAGGACTAAATGAAGTATACATGTAGGTATGGTGGTACTAAAAAAAGGGAACTATAGAAAATGACAAATTTCAAAATCAGCATTGAGCCCTACAGGGAGAAGAGTGTCTAAACTATAAATCCATCGCATCTCGGACCTAATGATTTTAGAGTGCATGTCATCACCTCTCCAATTACGTGTAATTATTTCTAAACCCTGAAACTCCAAACCTTTAGGATTACAGTAATGGGCATCCCTAAAATGTGCCGATACGCTATGTTTAGCATAGCCTCGGACGATATTACACAGGTGTTCATTTAATCTAATGTATAACGCCCTAGTGGTCTGACCCACATATCTCTTCCCGCAAGGACATTTAAGCAAGTAGATGACATTTTTGCTATGGCAAGTGATCAGTTGGTTAATTTGAAATTAGGTTGACTGTGTGGAGTTTCAATCATTTGGATCAATCTTTTTCGGTTGCCTGTTTTCCTACAGGCAATACATTGCCCACAGCCATAAAATCCCATTTTTAAACCAAAAGGATTGCTGATGATCTTCTCCTCTCGTAAATGATTTCTGACTAACTGGCGTCCAAGATTTTTTCCTCCGCTGTAAATAATAACAGGTTTTTCGGGTAAAATGGTATTAAGTAAAGAATCCCGTTTTGAAATCTGCCAATTTCTTTTTATTGATAGATTATAATTTAAATAGTAAGATAATCAAACACAAAAGGTAAAGCATTAGGTTCACTATTACGATGAGGTTTATATTCCAGTAATGCAGTTAAAGCCTGCATAAGTTTCACCATAATTTAGCCAAAAACAAATCACTAAACTTGATCTGTGTGTCCTAAAATGTATTTTCATACAGACTGCCGCCCCAAGCAGTTGTTTATGAATAGATTAAAGGAAAACCGTTTACCGTCATTTGAAATGTCATTTTTTTGTTTTTAAATGTTTCTATACATCCTACAAATCCGCCACTTCACGGGCAGGTTATGGGGACCTCCTAGGCATGATATTTAAAGGAATTTTTCGTTTTTATTTTTTACCCTTATTTCATGGAAAACTCACTGTTCCTTTAAAAAGGTTTTTTTTTTTACTTTTTGTCCTTGTTTCCTGTCCCCCAGGGCACTACCCGGACCCCCATACACCTTTTATGGCAAATATCTTACATATATGCCCTCTTGGAGGGCACTCTAAAAATTGAACTTTTGAGTCTCATTGACTTGCAATGAGTTTGGTTCGTGTTCGAGTTCGAACTCGAACTTTTGAAATTGTTCGAGTTCGAATGCGAACCGAACACGGGGGTGTTCGGCTCATCACTAATGTATTTGAGATGAGGTGTGTGCAGGGGGTAAATGGGGCGTCTTGCCATACAATTCAGTATAAAAATAAACTGGACAGGATTTCAGCAAAATCCTGAATTATTTATTGGAAAGCGTCACATGACCTTGAATAAAAGTATTGGTACTCCGTATCGGTGAGTACTTTAAAAAAGTATCGGTACTTGTACTCGGTCCAAAAAATGTGGTATCGGTGCATCCCTAGTGGCTATATGGGGTTTGGGACAGAGGGTCTGCTGATTAGAATATACCTAGTGACTGCGGCGCCATGTTTAAATCCAATTTGAGCCATTAAAATGGATCTATGTACTGAATGGTCTTTATGCATGTTTGTTGAATGATTAATAATGGATTTTGTACACAATCAATTTGAATCATCCACTTGTTTTCATGCGCATTTACCGAATTTAACTAACAACTGGCGCTTTAGGGAATGGCTCCCACTTAAGGAGAGCCTAACACCTTGGTAGACTGTGTGGTTGATTGGTTACTGATGACTATTTGGATTTGCTCCCATTCAAGGAGAGTATAGCACTTCCAATATAGCTACATTGTAGCCATGTCCCAACCACCCCCTTGAGAGGTTCTGCATGCTTTATATGACGCCCGATGGAGCTTGTTTGGATTAAAGTGTTCACATTAGTGATCTCCTCTCATGCCACACCTTGGCCAACTTGTGTAATTTGTGATCCAGTGACACCTTCACATTATATGTGTTTTATTATTTTGTATAATGCAGTTGTGCTACAAAAAGTTTAAGTTTTTTTTTTAACCCCTCAGTCACCCCTGCTCTTATTCGGAGACAGGAGCAACTGCACGATTCCCAATCCATTGGAAATGAATCAGTTTTAAATCCATATGGAAATGCAGCTTCACAACTGCTTTACTGAAAAGCCATATATTGTCAGATAATCTTAGTGAGGCCTTTACTTTCCATATTATAATGCTCTACTGTATGTGTGTATTGGCTGAAATCTGCTGCCCACATGCCCATATATGGGTGTCACAAATGAGCGATGTCATCTGACCTCACAATAGACAGGTCAGTTAACCTGGAGCTCGCACTCACTGAACTCGGTCTACTCAGCCTATTGGAAGCTTCCAAACGCTGTGTCACTGGCCGAAGAGCCAGGAAACACATTTTATCCACCGAGGATTCAGCCCACTCCCTGAAAATAAGGTAAAAAGAAAACAAGGTTTTATGTTTTAATTAGTTTATGGAAATAGCAAACTGAGGGAAGCGGGCACAAACAGTGTTTCAGTAAGGGGCCCCAGGATTTCTCATGGCAGCATTGAATATGTAAAAATCTATTAGTTTATTGAGGTTTTGTACATATATACTAGTTATTGATATATATTAGGGGGAGGTTTAGTTGTATGATACATATATGTATTCTGATTAATAGGGGATAACTGTATCTTTCATTATCAGAGAATAATTTTAATGCTGATTTCAAAGAAACAAAAGGTGGCCCCGCATTGTACATTGCACCAGGCCTCACAAACACCAAAACCACCCCTGCTCTTATTCTGAGACAGGAGCGGCTTCACGATTCACAATCCATTGGAAAGGAATCATTGAAATACATATGGAAATGCAGCTTCACAACAGCTTTACTGAAAAGTCAAATGGCTGAAATCTGCTGCCCACATTATGACATTATAGGTAGGTTAGCAAACAACCTGGAGCTCGCACTCACTGAACTCCATCTATTCAGTCTATTGGCCCTTACAAAACGCAGTGTCACTTGCCAAAGTGCCTCAGATATTAGGGCCCTGTCGTCCCAAACTGAACTGACCTATCGGGATACCAGGAAATATCTTGGTAGACCGGAAAAAGCACTTTGGCTTATTACTGAGGGTGCAATTAGTATGGTCTGCACCAGGAGAAGGTACACAGCGAACACTCACACCAGGAAAACACATTTTATCCACCAGGGATTCAGCTCACTGCCTGTAACATAAAATAAGGTAAAAAGAAAAACGAGCCAAAATGTTTTATTTATGATTAGTTTATGGAAATAGCCAGCAGAGGGAAGGAGGTCCCAACCAGTAGTTCAGTAAGAGGCACCAAGATTTCTCATGGCAGCCTTGGTTACATAAAACTATTAGGGCCAAATTACAATCTTCACGCAAAAACCCTCGTGCAAAGCGTGTATTTTTGCACCAAGCGTTAGACTTTTGCACGCGTAAAGCACCGCTGGAATTACAATCCTCGCGCGTCTTTTCATCCACCGATCAAGAACGCGCGTAAACAGGACGCGCACAAATGCTCGCGCAGTACCGTCGCGCGCAGAAATCAGTGTGCGCAGTTTTTTTCTCGCGATTCAGCCAACCAGAATTAAGAACCACAATTATCTCACGTTAGGAATTGCGCCTGCCAAAGTCAATCTCAGCATATATGCAGCGATAATACATGCACACACAACTTCTCCATTTTATTGGTGTGGTATGTGTAGAATGTGTAACTATACTTTGCTGCATTTTTGTTTTTGGGCTGGTGTATTTGGGTTCGGCCAGGACATTCAGATTTGCCATTAACAACAGCTTTTAGGAGTTGCTAAAATTATGTGTGCAATGGCTATGCGGTACTTCTTGCACATAGATTGTAATACCATCTGTGTACCAGCGTTCATTCACGTTTGCGTTCACAATATTTAGTATAGGACGCGCGCAGTACAGTAAGCTCGCGTAGGGTTCATGCAGGTTCACCCGCGGTAGACTATTGCACGCGTTTGTTGCACTGACTTTGTTATATGACATTCGGCGCAAAGGGTTTTACCCCTTGCGTTAATGTTTTTTTGCGCCGGCGCAAACGTTTGCGTGAAGATTTTAATTTAGCCCTCAGTTTATTGAGGTTTTTGCAACTACGTATTTAGGGATATATTTTAGAATGTTTTTAGTTGTATTCTACAGATATGTATTCTTAATAGGTGACACAGAAAAGAGTGAGGTCATCTGATACCAACATAGACAGGTAAGCATAAAACCTGGAGATCACTCACAGTCCTCAGGAGCAGCCTGAAGAGCGCCTCTTTTTGAGCACGGAAGCAAGGGCCTGAGGAGCGTCTCTTTTTGAGCGTGGGAGCCAGGGCCTGAGGGGCGCCTCTTTTTGAGTGCAGGACCAGGGCCTAAAAAGCGCCTCTTTTGCACAGGACCAGGGCCTAAAGAGCGCCTCTTTTTGAGCACAGGACCAGGGCCTGAGGAGCGCCTATTTTCCATTGCGGTATCCAGCGCCTGAGGAGCGCCTCTTATTTCAGAGCAGGATCCAGCGCCTCTATTTCAGAGCAGGATCCAGCGCCTCTTTTTCAGCGCGGGAGCCAGCACCTCTTTTTCAGCGCGGGAGCCAGCGCCTTAGAAGCGCCTCTTTTTCAGCACGGGAGCCAGGGCCTATATTTCAGAGCATGAGCCAGCATCTCTATTTAAGCGCGGGAGCCAGCGCCTCATTTTCAGCGCGGGAGCCAGCGCCTCTTTTTCAGGGCGGGAGCCAGCGCCCCTATTTCAGGGTGGGAGCCAGCGCCTGAGAAGCACCTCTTTTTCAGCGTGGGAGCAAGGGCCTGAAAAGCACCTCTTTTTCAGCACGGGAGCCAGCACCTGAGGAGCACCTTTTTTTCATCGTGGCAGCCACCGCCTCTTTTTCAGCAGGGACCCAGCACCTGAGGAGCGCCTTTTTTTCCAGGACGGGAGCCAGCACGTCTTTTTCAGCGTGAGAGCCAGCGCCTATTTTTCATCGCGGGAGCCAGCGCCTCTTGCACGAGAGCCAGCGCCTCTTTTTCATCGCGGGAGCCAGCGCCTCTCTTGCAGCGCGGGAGCCAGCGCCTGAGGAGCACATCTATTTCAGCGCAACCCAGGGCCCGTGAAGCGCCTCTTTATCATCATGGGAGCCTGCGCCTTTTTTTTTCCGTGCGGGAGGCACCGCATGAGGAGCGCCTCTTTTTTCAGCGTGGGAGCTATAGCCTCTATTTCAGCACGGGAGCCATCGCCTCTATTTTAGCGAGAGAGTCGTCGTCTGTATTTCGAAGCAATAGCCATCGCCGCTATTTCAGCGCGGGAGCCAGTGCCTAAGGAGCACCTCTTTTTCAGCGCGGACCCATCGCCTCTATTTCAGTGCGGGAGCCAACGCCTTTTTTGCAGTTTGGAAGGTATCATCTCTATTTCAGCGTGGGAGCCAGTGCCTGTGGAGTGCCTCTTTTTAAGCACAGTAGCTAGCGCAGGAACCAGTGCCTCTATTTCAGCGCAGGAACCAGTCCCTCTATTTCGATGCGAGAGCCAGCGCCTCTTTTGCAGCGCGGGATTCAGCGCCTGAGGAGCGCCTCTTTTTTAGCACAGGAGCTAGCACAGGAGCCAGTGCCTCTATTTCAGCCAGACGCTAACACCTGAGGAGTGCCTCTTTTTTAGCATGGAATCCAGCACCCGAGGAGCGCCTCTTTTTCATCGCGGTAGCCACCGCATGAACAACATCTCTATTTCAGTGCGGGAGCTAGCGCTTGAGGAGCGCCTCTTTTTCAATGCGAGAGCCAGTGCCTCTTTTTCAGCGCGGGAGCCAGCACCCAAGGAGCACCTCTTTTTCAGTGCGGGAGCCAGCACCTCTTTTTCAGCGCGGTAGCCACCGCATAAGCAACGTCTCTATTTCAGTGTGGGAGCCAGCGCTTGAGAAGGGACTCTTTTTCAGTACAGGAGCCATCGGCGCGGAAGCCGCCGCCTCTATTTCAGGGCGGGAGTTGTCGTCTCTATTTTAGCGTGGGAGCCATCGTCTCTATTTCAGCGCGGGAGCCATCGCCTCTACTTCAGGGCGGGAGCCATCGCCTCTACTTCAGGGCGGGAGCCATCGCCTCTACTTCAGGGCGGGAGCCATCGCCTCTACTTCAGGGCGGAAGCCATCGCCTCTATTTCAGCGCGGGAGCCATCGCCTCTATTTCAGCGTGGGAGCCATCGCTTCTTTTTCAGCGCGGGAGCCAACACCCGAGGAGCACCTCTTTTTCAGCACGGGAGCCATCGCCCCTATTTCAGCGAGGGAGCCATTGGCTCCATTTCAGCGCGGGAGCCACCGCATGAGCAGCGTCACTATTTCAGCGTGGGAGCCATCGCCCCTTTTTCAGCGCTCGAGCCATCGCCTCTATTTCAGTGTGGGAGCCTTCGCCTCTATTTCAGCGTGGGAGCCATCGCCTCTACTTCAGCGCGGGAGCCATCGCCTCTACTTCAGCGCGGGAGCCATCGCCTCTACTTCAGGGCGGGAGCCATCGCCTCTACTTCAGGGCGGGAGCCTTCGCCTCTACTTCAGCGCGGGAGCCATCGCCTCTACTTCAGGGCGGAAGCCATCGCCTCTACTTCAGGGCGGGAGCCATCGCCTCTACTTCAGGGCGGGAGCCATCGCCTCTACTTCAGGGCGGAAGCCATCGCCTCTATTTCAGCGCGGGAGCCATCGCCTCTATTTCAGCGTGGGAGCCATCGCTTCTTTTTCAGCGCGGGAGCCAACACCCGAGGAGCACCTCTTTTTCAGCACGGGAGCCATCGCCTCTATTTCAGCGCGGGAGCCATCGCCTCTATTTCAGCGAGGGAGCCATCGCCTCCATTTCGGCGAGGGAGCCATCGCCTCCATTTTGGCGAGGGAGCCATCGCCTCCATTTCGGCGCGGGAGCCATCGCCTGTATTTCAGCGTGGGAGCCATCGCCTGTATTTCAGCGTGGGAGCCATCGCTTCTTTTTCAGCGCGGGAGCCAACACCTGAGGAGCGCCTCTTTTTCAACGCGGGAGCCATCGCCTCTATTTCAGCGCGGGAGCCATCGCCTCTATTTCAGCGCGGGAGCCATCGCCTCTATTTCAGCGCGGGAGCCACCGCATGAGCAGCGTCACTATTTCAGCGTGGGAGCCATCGCCCCTATTTCAGCGCTCGAGCCATCGCCTCTATTTCAGTGTTGGAGCCTTCGCCTTTATTTCAACGCGGGAGCCATCGCCCCTATTTCAGCGAGGGAGCCATCGCCTCCATTTCGGCGAGGGAGCCATCGCCTCCATTTCGGCGAGGGAGCCATCGCCTCCATTTCGGCGAGGGAGCCATCGCCTCCATTTCGGCGAGGGAGCCATCGCCTCCATTTCGGCAAGGGAGTCATCGCCTCCATTTCGGCGAAGGAGCCATCGCCTCCATTTCGGCGAGGGAGCCATCGCCTCCATTTTGGCGAGGGAGCCATCGCCTCCATTTCGGCGAGGGAGCCATCGCCTCCATTTCGGCGAGGGAGCCATCGCCTCCATTTCGGCGAGGGAGCCATCGCCTCCATTTCGGCGAGGGAGCCATCGCCTCCATTTCGGCGCGGGTGCCATCGCCTCTATTTTGGCGCGGGAGCCATCGCCTCCATTTCAGCGAGGGAGCCTTCGCCTCCATTTCAGCGATGGAGTCTTCGCCTCCATTTCAGCGAGGGAGCCATCGCCTCTACTTCAGCGCGGGAGCCATCGCCTCTACTTCAGCGTGGGAGCCATCGCCTCTACTTCAGGGCGGGAGCCATCGCCTCTACTTCAGGGCGGGAGCCATCGCCTCTACTTCAGCGAGGGAGCCATCGCCTCTATTTCAGCGCGGGAGCCATCGCCTCTATTTCAGCGTGGGAGCCATCGCTTCTTTTTCAGCGCGGGAGCCAACACCCGAGGAGCACCTCTTTTTCAGCACGGGACCCAGCACCTGAGGAGCGCCTCTTTTTCAACGCGGGAGCCATCGCCTCTATTTCAGCGCGTGAGCCACCGCATGAGCAGCATCACTATTTCAGCGTTGGAGCCATCGCCCCTATTTCAGCGTGGGAGCCTTCGCCTCTATTTCAACGCGGGAGCCATCACCCCTATTTCAGCGCGGGAGCCATCGCCTCGATTTCAGCGCGGGAGCCATCGCCTCGTTTTCAGCGGGGGAGCCATCGCCTCTATTTCAGCGCAGGAGCCATCGCCTCTATTTCAGCGTGGGAGCCTTCGCCTCTATTTCAACGCGGGAGCCATCACCCCTATTTCAGCCGGGAGCCATCGCCTCGATTTCAGCGCGGGAGCCATCGCCTCGTTTTCAGCGGGGGAGCCATCGCCTCTATTTCAGCGAGGGAGCCTGCGCCTCTATTTCAGCGCGTGAGGCATCATCTCTAAGGAGCACCTCTTTCTCAGCGTGGAAGCCATTGTCTCTATTTCAGCACGGGTGCCAGTGCCTGAGGAGTGCCTCTGTTTAAGCACCAAAGCTAGCGCAGGAACCAGCGCCTCTTTTTTAGCGCTTGAACCAGTGCCTCTTTTTCAGCATGGGAGCCAACGCCTCTTTTTCAGTGTGAGTCAGCACCTGAGGAGCATCGCATTTTCAGCATGGGAGCTAGCGCAGGAGCTAGCGCCTCTTTTTCAGCACTGCAGCCATCGTCTCTATTTCAGCACGGGAGCCATTGCCTCTATTTCAGCGCGGGAGCCATCGCCTCTTTTTCAGCGCGGGAGCCATCGCCTCTTTTTCAGCGCGGGAGCCATCGCCTCTATTTCAGCGTGGGAGCCATCGCCTGTATTTCAGCGCGGGAGCCATCGCTTGTTTTTCAGCGCGGGAGCCAACACCTGAGGAGCGCCTCTTTTTCAACGCCGGGAGCCATCGCCTCTATTTCAGCGCTGGAGCCATCGCCTCTATTTCAGCGCGGGAGCCACCGCATGAGCAGCGTCACTATTTCAGCGTGGGAGCCATCGCCCCTATTTCAGCGCTCGAGCCATCGCCTCTATTTCAGTGTTGGAGCCTTCGCCTCTATTTCAACGCGGGAGCCATCGCCTCCATTTCAACGCGGGAGCCATCGCCCCTATTTCAGCGAGGGAGCCATCGCCTCCATTTCAGCGAGGGAGCCATCGCCTCCATTTCAGCGAGGGAGCCATCGCCTCCATTTCAGCGAGGGAGCCATCGCCTCCATTTCGGCGAGGGAGCCATCGCCTCCATTTCGGCGAGGGAGCCATCGCCTCCATTTCGGCAAGGGAGTCATCGCCTCCATTTCGGCGAGGGAGCCATCGCCTCCATTTCGGCGAGGGAGCCATCGCCTCCATTTCGGCGAGGGAGCCATCGCCTCCATTTTGGCGAGGGAGCCATCGCCTCCATTTCGGCGAGGGAGCCATCGCCTCCATTTCGGCGAGGGAGCCATCGCCTCCATTTCGGCGAGGGAGCCATCGCCTCCATTTCGGCACGGGTGCCATCGCCTCCATTGCGGCGCGGGAGCCATCGCCTCTATTTTGGCGCGGGAGCCATCGCCTCTATTTTGGCGCGGAAGCCATCGCCTACATTTCAGCGAGGGAGCCTTCGCCTCCATTTCAGCAAGGGAGCCTGCACCTCTATTTCAGCGAGGGAGCCATCGCCTCTATTTCAGCGAGGGAGCCATCGCCTCTACTTCAGCGCGGGAGCCATCGCCTCTACTTCAGGGCGGGAGCCATCGCTTCTACTTCAGGGCGGAAGCCATCGCCTCTATTTCAGCGCGGGAGCCATCGCCTCTATTTCAGCGTGGGAGCCATCGCTTCTTTTTCAGCGCGGGAGCCAACACCCGAGGAGCACCTCTTTTTCAACGCGGGAGCCATTGCCTCTATTTCAGCGCGGGAGCCACCGCATGAGCAGCGTCACTATTTCAGCGTTGGAGCCATCGCCCCTATTTCAGCGCAGGAGCCATCGCCTCTATTTCAGCGTGGGAGCCTTCGCCTCTATTTCAACGTGGGAGCCATCGCCTCTATTTCAACGCGGGAGCCATCACCCCTATTTCAGCGCGGGAGCCATCGCCTCGATTTCAGCGGGGGAGCCATCGCCTCTATTTCAGCGAGGGAGCCTGCGCCTCTACTTCAGCGAGGGAGCCTGCGCCGCTACTTCAGCGAGGGAGCCTGCGGCTCCATTTCAGCGCGTGAGGCATCATCTCTAAGGAGCACCTCTTTCTCAGCGTGGAAGCCATTGTCTCTATTTCAGCGCGGGTGCCAGTGCCTGAGGAGTGCCTCTGTTTAAGCACCAAAGCTAGCGCAGGAACCAGCGCCTCTTTTTCAGCGCTTGAACTAGCTCCTCTTTTTCAGCATGGGAGCCAACGCCTCTTTTTCAGTGTGAGTCAGCACCTGAGGAGCATCGCTTTTTCAGCATGGGAGCTAGCGCAGGAGCCAGCGCCTCTTTTTCAGCACTGCAGCCATCGTCTCTATTTCAGCACGGGAGCTATCGCCTCTATTTCAGCGTGGGAGCCATTGCCTCTATTTCAGCGCGGGAGCCATCGCCTCTATTTCAGCGCGGGAGCCATCGCCTCTTTTTCAGCGTGGGAGCCATCGCCTCTATTTCAGCGTGGGAGCCATCGCCTGTATTTCAGCGCGGGAGCCATCGCTTGTTTTTCAGCGCGGGAGCCAACACCTGAGGAGCGCCTCTTTTTCAACGCGGGAGCCATCGCCTCTATTTCAGCGCGGGAGCCATCGCCTCTATTTCAGCGCGGGAGCCACCGCATGAGCAGCGTCACTATTTCAGCGTGGGAGCCATCGCCCCTATTTCAGCGCTCGAGCCATCGCCTCTATTTCAGTGTTGGAGCCTTCGCCTCTATTTCAACGCGGGAGCCATCGCCTCCATTTCAACGCGGGAGCCATCGCCCCTATTTCAGCGAGGGAGCCATCGCCTCCATTTCAGCGAGGGAGCCATCGCCTCCATTTCGGCGAGGGAGCCATCGCCTCCATTTCGGCAAGGGAGCCATCGCCTCCATTTCTGCGAGGGAGCCATCGCCTCCATTTCGGCGAGGGAGCCATCGCCTCCATTTCGGCGAGGGAGCCATCGCCTCCATTTCGGCAAGGGAGCCATCGCCTCCATTTCGGCGCGGGTGCCATCGCCTCCATTTCGGCGCGGGAGCCATCGCCTCCATTTCAGCAAGGGAGCCTGCACCTCTATTTCAGCGAGGGAGCCTGCACCTCTATTTCAGCGAGGGAGCCATCGCCTCTACTTCAGCGCGGGAGCCATCGCTTCTACTTCAGGGCGGAAGCCATCGCCTCTATTTCAGCGCGGGAGCCATCGCCTCTATTTCAGCGCGGGAGCCATCGCTTGTTTTTCAGCGCGGGAGCCAACACCTGAGGAGCGCCTCTTTTTCAGCACAGGAGCTAGCGCAGGAGAGCCAAGCCAGGACCTGAGGAGCCGAGCTAGGGCCTGAGGAGCCGAGCCGAGCCAGGACCTGAGGAGCCGAGCCGATCTAGGGCCTGAGGAGCAGAGCCGATACAGGGCCTGAGGAGCCGAGCCAGGACCTGAGGAGCCGAGCCAGGACCTGAGGAGCCGAGCCAGGACCTGAGGAGCCGAGCCAGGACCTGAGGAGCCGAGCCGAGCTAGGGCCTGAGGAGCAGAGCCGAGCCAGGACCTGAGGAGTAGAGCCAGGACCGGATGAGCAGAGCCGAGCCAGGGCCTGAGGAGCAGAGCCGAGCCAGGGTCTGAGGAGCAGAGCCAAGCCAGGGCCTGAGGAGCAGAGCCAAGCCAGGGCCTGAGGAGCAGAGCTGAGCCAGGGTCTGAGGAGCAGAGCGGAGCCAGGGTCTGAGGAGTAGAGCCGAGCCAGGGCCTGAGGAGCAGAGCCGGGCCAGGACCTGAGGAGCAAAGCCGGGCCAGGACCTGAGGAGCAGAGCCGAGCTGAGCCAGGACCTGAGGAGTGGCTCGCACCGTCAAGATTAAAGTAACGGATGAGCATCATGGAGCAATGTGAGGAATTACAACATATAGGAGCAACTTAGCTCAACTGGCTTGTTCTCCCTCAAATTTCTCCTTGGTTCTCATCCTTTTTCATGTCCAAAAGATCCTTTTCCATTAAAGTCAGGGGTCAGCAGCCCTGGCCCTTTAGGTGTTTTGGAGCTATGTCTCTCATGATGTTCATTCAGTCTTTAGGTTGGCTGAGCATCCTGGGAAATTTACCTCCAAAACATCTGGAGAGCCAATGTTGCTGAGCCTTGATTTAAGTATCCATAATAAAATGCCATTTAAGTCCAGGGACAGAGTTACTGTATAGCCGGCCGCCTTAATATGGGGCCAGGAAGGAATTTTTTGCTTGAGACGTACTACTAGAGTTATGTCCAGGTTTTTTCGCCTTCCTCTGGACTGGTAAATGAGAGAAAAACATCTTTTGGACTTTATTTCAATTGTAGTAATTCTAAATAAAACCTCTTTATTTAAAAAGGTAATAAATTGTTTGTCATTTATTCTGAATAACTATTGGGTTCTCATTTATTGGATCACATATCTTAAGGCAGATATGTAAAATAACTTCAAAGGGTAGTTCTATTCCAAATGTTTTTTTACTTTAACCATTTGACATTTTTCCATCAACAATTTAAAGTGCATCAGGTATTATTAAAGGGACACTCTAAGCAACATGACCACCTAAGCTATTTTAGGTGGTCATGATGCCCAGAGTATGCCGCCCTCTGTCCCCCCTCCCTCCGCTCAGCGGTTCAGCTGTAAATGCTGAAAACAGCTGAGAGAGGCGGAGAACTTTACTCCGCCCTCCCAGCTGTCAGTCAGCAGAGCGGGAATCATATTTCCCGCTTCTGCTGACTTTTGCCGAGTAGGAGACGTCATCGCGCTTTCAGCGCGATGACGTCTCCAACTCACCGCAGAAGCTGGCGGCTCCCTCTGAGGGTTAGTGTTGCGCACATCCTCTTGCGCGCAACACTAATCCTCAGAGGGAGCCAGGAGGAAGCCTGCCGATTGGCTGGCTTACGTGAGAGGCGCGCGTGTGCGCTTCTCACGTAAACCAGAAGGCAAGAAGACTCAAGAAGGACGGGAGCGGAAGAGGAGGGAGGTGAGTATGAAAAAAAAAAAATGACGCCGCTGGAAACAAGAGGATTTTAGGGTTAGTATTACAGTTACAAAAAAAAAAAATATATATTTATTAAGGGAGTAGGGATAGATTAAGGTTAGTTAAAAAACGGGGCGGGGGGGTTTATTCGAGTGTCCCTATAAGTTAAACTTTAAATTACTCATTTTAAAACGCCTAGGGCTCCATTACATTCTTCACGTGAATTTTTGCGCGAAGCGTTAAACGTTAACGCGCGTAAATTAACGCTGGTATTACAATCCTCGCGCAGTATTTCATTCGTCAAAAAATAATGTGCGGAAAAAAGACGCGCGAAAACGCACGCACATGAATGTTGCGTGCAGAAATTGGTGTGCGGACTGTTCTTTCACACAATTCAGCCAATCAGAATTAACAACCACAATTGTCTCACGTTAAATTTTTGCACCTGTCAAAGTCAATCTGTGCATATATGCTGCATCAAAAAAAAAAAGAACACGCACAACTTCTCAGATTTATTGTTTGGGTATGTGTAGAATGTGTAACTATACTTTGCTGTATTTCTTTTTTCGGGCTGGTGTATTTGGTTTCGGCCAGGACGTTCAGATTTGCCTTTAACACCAGCTCTTCAGAGACGTTAAAATTATGCGTGCAAATGCTGTGCATTAAAAACTGCGCATAGATTGTAATACCATCCACGTACCAGCGCACAAACGCATTTGAGCTCACAATGTTAAGTATAGGACACGCAACGTACATTACGCTCGCGCAGCATTCACCCACGGTAGACATTAACACGCATTTTTTCCGCAGACATTGTAAAGGCTTTTTCCCCTTGCGTTAATGCGTTTTTGCGCACGCGTTAACGTTTGCGCAAAGAATGCAATAGAGCCCATATTTTTTTGAGATTCCCATATTACACATCTTCCATCATCATCATGAGGGAAAGTCGGAAACCACAAAAACTAGCAGAGTTATTCAGAGAAAGGTGAAAACCAGGAGAAGAGAACAATCTAGACCAAATAGCCGATTTGGAAAGTGAAATAAATGGGAGGATTTTTCTGGTTTGGCTGTTTTGACCTAGAATTTTCACTTCTCCAGTCATTCTCCTGGTTTTCACCTCTCTCTGAATAACCCTGTCTAGCTTTACATGGATTTGGACTTATTTTATACATTTGTGTCAATGCTTCTACATCAGGTTTAAAGTCATTCTGCTATTCAATGAGTGCCTAAGGATATGTAAACACACAGGTATTACAGATCTGTGCTATGCAGGCTTCTGCCTAAAATGGACAACAGTCTCAGCCACCCAAAAACTGGGGACGAGTCAGACCAGCTACTGTCACCTCCAGTTTCTCTAATGAAAAAGGGATTAAAAAGGCACGTCCACATCACTTCTGATGCCATTAGATTTCTTCACAGCAATAGTGAAATAAAGTGCAACAAAACAGTAAAGTGCAGCGGTACCTTAAAAGAATAAAACCAGCAGGGCTAAGTGCAATAGTGCAAATAGGAGGAGACGTAGACAACCTGTAGATAATAATCAATAAAGTGCACAAATTAAATGTCCATTGCTAATCCGATGGAGATGCACAAAAAGTACAAAAAGTGTCCAATGTTTCAATTGAGTGCAATAGTGCATATAGCAGTCCGTGATGATGGAAGATAAAATACTCAGGAGTCCCAATGTTTGTGGTGCTCCTTCTTATTCCGGTGGAAAGTTCGTCACGTCCTCGATTTCATAAAAGAGAAGGGAGAAGCACACGGGGAAATCTTTGGTGCAGGAGATCTTATGACAAATTAGGCAAAGATTATTACTGGTAGAGGTATATACCACTCACATTTAAATGAGCCTAAAGGTTTCCCGGCTCTAGGTTTAATCGCCTATGGCCATGTAGAGAGTGGCACTTCCCTTCTTTACCAAGTAACAGGTCCTATACGAATTAAGAACAGATGGGAGACAATGCTCCCATAGCGTAATACTGCAGGGTAACCAAACAGAGATAATTACACAGTGCACTTACCAATTAAGGAGCCTTTCAAACTCAGTACAGCCTTAGGCACTCTTAGGTAGGTGCCCTGGACCTCTTTTCCTCGTTGGCAGGTCGAGTGTTGTTGTTCCCATGAGGTATCAGGTTGGAATTAGCAAAACATGGCCAATGAAGGGCTAAAAGTAAAAAATATACATTTATTCCATAAAAAGGGACATAAAAATACCGAGACGCGTTTCGACTGTGGTAGCCTTCCTCAGTCGGTGTATTGTCCTGTAGTGTCTCTGTTTTAAAAACCAGAGCTGAGCAGTCCATCCTCCTTTATACTCTATCGGCGGGGCTATGGTTCCAGCTGCACTGATCTACTTCCTGTATCTGGTTTTGATTGCATCACTTCCGGTCAGGTCCTTTTCCCAGTAATGCCTTGCGGTTCTCTGCCGGAAATACCATAGCACTACACTTCTCTATCGATCGCAATCGTATACAAATGTGTGAAAATACGAAATTACATTAAGGGGATATAGTGACTATATAGTGACGAACTTTCCACCGGAATAAGAAGGAGCACCACAAACATTGGGACTATTTTATCTTCCATCATCACGGACTGCTATTCGCACTATTGCACTCAATTGAAATATTGGACACTTTTTGCACTTTTTGTGCATGTCCATCGGATTAGCAATGGACATTTAATTTGTGCACTTTATTGATTATTATCTACAGGTTATCCACGTATCCTCCTATATGCACTATTGCACTTAGCCCTGCTGGTTTTATTCTTTTAAGGCACCGCTGCACTTTACTGTTTTGTTGCACTTTATTTCACTATTGTGCCTACTATTGATGCACTTTATTTCATTATTTATATATGCATATGCAAATGTTCCAATTGCATTCCAGTGTTTTGCACTATTGATGCGCTGTCAGGGATACCTGCCACACTTCCCTCATCTTTGTTTAGCACAGATTTTGGTTGTTTTTTCTGTGGTTTTTTATCCCAGGGCGGCATCATATCACTTACTAGTTATAACTTATTATCATAACTGCATTTATTGGTAAAAACAATATATATAACTTTATAGGCGCCCACGCTTTAGGGTATATAGCTTTATACCCACACCCCTTTCATGGATATATATTGCCCCAGCAGTTTAAACATGGATATATAATGCCCCCAGCAGTTTAAACATGGATATAGAAACATAGAAAAATGTCGGCAGATAAGAACCTTTCGGCCCATCTAGTCTGCCCAATTACATGGATATATATTGCCCCAGCAGCTCAAACATGGATATATATGCCCCCAGCAGCTCAAACATGGATATAAATTGCCCCCCAGCAGATATATATTGCCCCCCCAGGGTTCTCGCCGACATTGTCTGAGGGCCCGCAGGGCGGTAGGGGCCCGGTTTGGGGTGACACAGTGGGCCCACCGCCGGTTTCCTCTGATGATCGTAGAAATTAAAAGGCAGCCAGCGGTGCACTCTGTAAATGCCGCGCTGGTGCCTGCAGCGTGCCCGCATCCCAGTCAACTGGAGCAGGCACTTTGCACTGGTGCCGCCCCTAACGTGACATGTCATGTGAGGGGGCGGTGCAGGCGCCACCACAGCATTTACAGAGTGCGCCGCTGACTGCCTTTTAATTTCTACGATCATCAGAGGGAAACCGGTGGGGGTCCACTGTGTCGCCCCAAACCGGGCCCCGACTAACCCGCGTGCCCGCGGGCAGTGCCCGAGTGCCCGATGGGTCAGTCCACCCCTGGTATCTACAGTAATTAAATATCAGATCACAGGAGTACAAGGATTAAACACGAAATTGAAAAAGTGTAACACCTTAATATACAGGGGTACCAACGAATACTCCACGTGATCTGTAAAACATAACCTGTATTCAGTTATTGTTAAAAATCATATACAATTGAAGCTATCTTTACTTCACAAAAAACATTGACAGTCGACACTTAAAGATATAGAACCTGTCACAGAACATCAACAAAATGTCACCAAAAGAATAAACTGAAAAATATATATATATATTCTTTATCAGAAAAAAAATGCACGTCATCCTACTCACATATGTTAATGCAGAAATGACAAACCATTATTATTTAGAGACTGCAGACAAAGTGCACAATAAAAAAAAGTTAGAGAAGAGTAACCCAGATGAATAGGGTGCGCTTAAATACCTAATACTATAGTAACCTAAAGTGATATATAGCCACAAACTGCAGCACACCCGGCATAGCGCCGTTACAAAGCTTGGGACTTAATCACCGTTGCAGCCCCACGGTTACCAAATATGAAGTCTCAGTTTCAGATGCAAAATAAGAGAACAATTACCAGCAATGCTAACTAGTGTATATATATATTTTTTTTCTTCAACTGAAATCCCGAACTCATTGCACCCAACAGTGTTTCGTCCTTGCTGGTGCATTGAAACACAGGGCTGTTCATCTCCACAAAATCCCATTTGGCCATGCCTTCAAATTATCCAGTAGTGGGTTAGTTCAAATAATTGATCTTTAATTGGCACCTCAGTCTGCCTAATCAGCAGACCATTAATCAAGTGCCCATCCGAGTTTCTGATTGTAACAGCCACCAAATAAATGCACTCATCCTGTCCACCAGCAGCGCAAAATCCAAAAGATCTTGTATTGGACACCCTCTAAAACAGTTATATTTTATATACAGGGGCAAACTGACAACTAATGGGGCCCCCGGACAATAGGCGATCAAGGTGCCCCATTGTGCCACACCCACAAAATGGCACACACATACAAACCCAACCCATGTAACACAACACCCATGTACATTGTTGTGTTAAAGAATTTTTCTCTAAACACAATTTTCAAAATATTTATTTTAATGAGTTAATAAACTCCACTCTGGACCCAGCAGCGAATTGGGGAATCCATTGTGTCTCCTCCAGACTTACAGATAGTCACCACTTATTGCCATCACCTACGTATTTCAGCAATGGCTGTGCCGCGGCACAGAAGGTCCCTATGGCACACGTGGGAAACAAATCACTTTTCAGGGTTTTAAACATACACTTATACACACTGCACATTAGACCACAGCAATAAAACTCACTGTATTAGGCATTTGAATATTTGCCGCCTGGCCGGTCATGAAGTTTGGGGCCTGGGTAATCTGAGCGTCACACTCCATCTCCAGCTGCTGCTCTGCAAGATGAGGCACTCACTGCTGTTCCAATCTCCTGCGGCTGAGCCTGCAGGGGCAGGCTCTGTCTCGGCCACATTCACATAATTTCAAGGAGGCGTGGCTGAGATAGGGACCGGTGCGGGCACATAACAAATAACAAGCCAAATTGTGAATGGTGTGAGAGAAGCTGTCTTGCAGTCAGATGGAGCCCTGCAACACTCGGTGGCAGATCAGTAAGATCCACCGTCCGAGCTGAGGGCAGAAATCTGGAAATGCCGTTTGTAAATTTGTCTCCCGGGTACCGGCTGGCTCGTCTGTAATCTGAACTAGATCGGATTGCAGTGCGAGAATACCCCAGCAGGAGTAGCCAAATCCGGACCCCCCTTCCCCTCAGGCAGTGCCCGAGTGCCCGTTGGGTCAGTCCACCCCTGTTTATATACGATAGAAACTGGTTCAGGGGTAGAAAATTAAATGCCAACATTACATGCCGTGGATGAAGAAATCTGACAAGATTGCTGGACTTCTAGTTTAAACTGCAGCTTTTTCTCTTTTGCCTATTGGTGCACTCCAAATTGGTCAAAGTAGGAACATCACGTGACTTTAGTTCCCCAATAGCATTTATATACTATTCCACAGTAACCCTCATGAGAGATATTGCAACTTTGTCTGGATCTCGAGAACAGATTAATTTAGCTAAACTGTTACAATATGTGAATAATTTTCATAGTAGGTACCCGGGACGGTATGGAGTGGTCCCCCCTCATCCTTTCATCCATCACCAGCTTGGGTCAATATTGACCAATATTTGCCCAATTCCCAGCTTTCTGAATAGCCGAATTGTTACGAATTTGCAACATATGGAGAAATTCACCATTTCGTGCAATTCGGTGGCAAGTATATATATATACAAACAAACAAAACCAGGGAGAGAGCACTCCAGTCAAACACATTCAAAAAACCTGCAACAACAGCTTCATGCATGGGTACATAATACCAGCTTTTACCACATATTTACATATATATTTGCACCCCTCCCTGCCACAGGTACTCCTCCTCCAGGTTCTATTTAACCTTGATCTGCGGGAGCTCCAGGAAAGGACCTGATCCTCCGTGAGTTTATCCCATGATGGGCAGTCATTAGGTTTGCAGAGTAGGACCTGCCAGAGGGTGGATTACATTGACGCTGTTGGCAGGTTTAAGCAATTCACGGCCGTTCATTGCGAACCAAATATCTACCATTTTATTCAACAAAGCTTAGATTTAAGAAATTTTTAACATGTGGTAAAAGCTGGCATTATGCACCCATGCAGGAAGCTGTTGTTGCAGGTTTTTTGAATGTGTTTGACTGGAGTGCTCTCTCCCTGGTTTTGTTTGTATTTTATTTTCGAGATGCACGCGCACTGAATGCTTAGTTTAGGTTGAGTGCTACCCCCCCGTGTGTTATATATAAAGTGGGTATACATGTATATTAGGGATGAGCTGTTCGGTTCGGAGTTCGATTCGAACTTTGACAGTTCGAAAGTTTGCGAACTTCGAACTTTTTGGGATGTTCGCCAAAAGTTCTAAAATAAATGCTTAAAAAATTATAAAAAATCTAAAAGTAAAGAGACTCTTTACTGCAGAATATTATAAGCAATGGTTTATCAGATATTGAATTAAAACAGGAATATTTTTAACATTGAAGCCTATGGGATAAAACATTCTTGTTGCTAAAACATCAGGCAGACGAGGCCCTCTAAATCAGGCACTGTAGAGGGCAGCCCGCCGGAGCCTCCCTCCCAAGGACCCCTTGAGGAGCATGCGGCTGCAAGATTACAAAGCTGCGACTGCGGGCTGGCCAGCCGGGTGCATGTGGCAGAGAGGTGGCGCAGGGCAGAGCCGTAACTAGCTCCTTTTGCACCCGAGGCAAAAACAGAAAATTGTGCCCCCCACATAATTTTAAAAATCAGAGTCCCTGACCAGTGGCGCAGTGCTAAGCTCCTGGATGCTCCCCGCGACCAGAAGCAGTGGATCGGACCACCCTTTGCGCTGTGGGATGAGAGGCAAGTATGTGATTTTTGGGGGGGGGGTTCCAGCTGGTGCTGACTGATTCTGCAGTAGCGGCATCACTTAGCACCAGCGTCCAGCTCTGGGTAACTTTTGTAGCTATAGCGGGATGGTAATTAGCGTTAGGACTTTGTATTCCTAACGCTATTTACTCTTTGCGCTCCCCATGTGTCATGCCCCATGCCGCGGCCGGACCGCGGCCGCCATGTTGGGACACTTTGTATACTCACCAGAGGTCCCTCGTGGCGCGTCGCTCCCTGGTTCCGGTCTTCAGCTCGGAGGAGGAGAGCCAGGATGTGTCCCACGCCGCCTCCGGGATCCGACGGAGAAGAAACCAAGCGCGCATCCGCGATCGTCCATCCTAAAGCATGAAGACCTAGGTACTCTGGTCAAATAAAGGTACTGCATTACACCTGCACTGGTGCATTACCACGTGCTTGAGGCGACATATGAACAAGTGCCACACATCCCGTTAGCACAATACTTTGCGTAGGTCCTCCTCATCTGTCTCTACCTACACTGTATGTCCTGCCATGTCATTGCCTACAACCTCCACCAACAGGGATGATGCTACAGTAATGGATGTACCAGCAGGTCCTTCCTCACAATGTGACATCATCCCAGTAGCTGAAGATTTATGCAGTCAGATTACGTTACCGCAGCTGCTGCAGTGAAAGAGAAAAATATAGTCCCAACCATCCCCAAGCACAGCGTCTAAATGCCAGTCTAGCAAAATTACTCGCATTGCAGCTGCTGCCTTTCCAGCTGGTGGACTCTTTTCCCTTCCGTGAATTTGCTGAATGTGCTGTACCACAGTGGCAGGTTCCAAAATGACATTACTTTTCACACAAGGCCATTCCAGCACTATACCAGCACTTGGAAGACAATGTTATCCAGTCATTGGGAAAGGCAGTCAGCAGCAAGGTGCATGTGACTTTAGACACGTGGTCCAGCAAGCATGGACAGGGTCGTTACATTTCCTTCACGGCACACTGGGTAACTCTGATTGCAGCTGGGAGGGATCCAAGACGGGGCTCTGTGCTGGAGCTTGTTCATCCACCACACCTCCAGAAAGCTGCTTGTATGAGGTCTGTCTGCTCCACCACCACCACCTCTTCCTCCTCCTCCTCCTCCTTCTCTGTCTCTGGCAAAGTGGCAGTTAAACCGACGCCTGACAGGGTCTACGCAATGGCTCAAGCAAAAAGATGCCATACTGTGCTTGAGCTGGTTTGTTTAGGAAACAGGAGCCACACCGGGTCAGAAATGTTGTCAGCTCTGCAGGGGCAGGTGAAGAGATGGTTAACACCACGCCAGCTTGAGCTGGGAATGATCGTCTGTGATAATGGCAGCAACCTTCTCTCCGCCCTACGCAAGGGTAAATTGACACATGTACCATGCCTAGCACACGTCCTAAATCTGGTGGTACAGCGTTTCCTAACCAAGTACCCAGGGCTGCCAGAGCTTCTCATCCAGGCCAGAAAAGTCTGCAGCCACTTCAGACAGTCATTCCCAGCAAGCGTTCGCCTGGCAGAAATTCAAAGAGAATTCCACCTTCCCACAAACCGTGTGATCTGTGACATGCCCACCAGGTGGAACTCTACATTAGCAATGCTGCAGCGTCTGCACAAGCAGCAGAGGGCCATCAACGAGTACCTGTGTGAGTATGGCACAAGGACAGGTTCAGGTCAACTTGTTTGTTTTTCCCCCCTTGCAGTGGCTGATGATCAAGGATGCATGCACTGTACTGTCACCATTTGAGGAGGCAACGAGGATAGTGAGCAGGGACAGTGCATGCATCAGTGACACAATTCCTTTAGTGTTCCTGCTGGAGCACACTCTGCGGGGAATTATAGATGTGGCTCTAGAGGCAGAGCAGCGGGAGGAAGAGGAGGCCTTCCCTAGCTCTCAAGGCCCCAGTCTTTCCGCAGACAGCATTCCAGCGGGTCCTACTCAGATCAGACAGGAGGAGGATGAGGAGGAGGACTATTTAAGTAGTGGGGGCATTGAAGGTGGGGATTCCTCAAGGGAGGGTTTTGTGTGCCCAGAAACAGAAGGGCTAGTGCGTGGCTGGGAGGAGGAAGTGCACGATACGGTCATCCTCATTGACCAGGAAGACTCGGCAGCTAATGCCACCTCCAACCTACGCTGCATGGGCTCCCTAATGATGCAAAGCCTGCTAAAGGACCCCAGGATTCGTGCTATCAAGGAGAGGGATCATTACTGGTTGGCAACCCTTCTTGATCCACGATACAAGGGGAAAGTTTCAGAGCTCATCGTGCCCGCACAGAGGGAGCACAGGATGAAAAAACTTGAGGACGCTCTAAAGCGACACTTGTGTAACACCTTTCCAGGCACTGGTAGATTACCAAGTGCTGACACACGTGCTTCTGAGGCTGCAGGTGATCAGAGGAATAGCGGTGAAGGCCAGGGCCACTTGACTGATGCTTTTTTAAATTTTTTTAGTCCACGACGCCCACGACGGTGTTGAGATTGGATCACTGGCCAGAATTTAGCCAATATGCTATGCAGCTACTAGGTTGCCCTTCATCTAGCGTGCTTTCCGAAAGGACGTTCAGTGCCGCTGGAGGTTTTGTCACAGACAAAAGAGTGTGTCTGTCCACCGACTCCGTAGACCGGCTGACATTTATAAAAATGAAGATCAAAAACTTTTCAATATAGGACCACATGGTCCACCCCTGCATTCTTCCACAATACTACAGAGGGGTTACTGTATGATGATACTTGCTGGCCTGGCATTAAAGGCAGAATATCTGGGTGCACTGACGCCCATTACCAGATAAAAAACTTTTCAATATAGGACCGCAAGGTCCACCCCTGCACTCTTCCACCATAACACAGAGGGGTTACTGTATGATGATACTTGCTGGCCTGGCATTAAAGGCACAATATCTGGGTGCACTGACGCCCATTACCAGATAAAAAAAACACTTTTCAATATAGGACCACATGGTCCACCCCTGCACTCTTCCACAATACCACAGAGGGGTTAGGCTAGGGTCAGATGAGCGTATTTTCTACGGACTGTGCGTCCGTGCAGTACGGACGTACTTATTGACTGACGACAAGGTAGTGGCCACACAGTCCGTTTTTTTCACTGACGTATTTTTTGACTGATGTAGCAGGGAAAATAAATTACAATGAAAGAACATTCTGTCCGTCAAAAATGCTGGACGTATAAATGCAGTCCGTCTGACCTTGTTGCATCACTCACACACAAAGCTATGCGGACGTTGTGGACGTGGCGCACTCTGCACGTCCGTTCTAGCAGTATTACGTTCTTGCCTAACCTGCGTCCGTTTGCAGGCAGCGTCTGTCAGCCCCCGCACTTCTGTGCGGACGTACTTCGTGTGTGGGGCTCCATTTAACACAATTGTATGCTATCACGGACGTACTTATGAGCGGGCAACACAGACGTTAACACTGCGTTCGTCTGACCCCAGCCGTACTGTATGAGGATACTTGCTGCCCTGGCAGTCTTGCACCAAAGGCAGAATATCTGGTGCACTGACGCCTTAACCAGATGCATATCTTTTTAATATAGGACCGCAAGGTTCACCCCTGCACTCTTCCACAATAACACAGAGGGGTTACTGTATGATGATACTTGCTGGCCTGGCATTAAAGGCACAATATCTGGGTGCACTGGCGCCCATTACCAGATCAAAAACTTTTCAATATAGGACCACATGGTCCACCCCTGCATTCTTCCACAATACTACAGAGGGGTTACTGTATGATGATACTTGATAGCCTGGCATTAAAGGCACAATATCTGGGTGCACTGACGCCCATTCCCAGATTCATATCTTTTTAATATAGGACCGCATGGTCCACCCCTGCATTCTTCCACAATACCACAGAGGGGTTACTGTATGATAGTACTTGCAGGCCTGGCACTAAAGGCACAATATCTGGGTGCACTGCCACTGACGCCTGTATCAGATTCATATCCTCAGAGGGGTTACGGTGTGACGGCACTGTTGCCGACGCTAAAAGCCCAATTTTAAAGCACCTATTGTTACTTTCATCCAAAGCCTGCATAAGTTTCACAATAATTTAGCCAAAAAAATCACTAAACTTTTTCTGCGCGTCCTAAAATGTCTTTTCATACAGGCTGCCGCCCCAAGCAGTTGTTTATGGATAGATTAAAGGAAAAGCATTTACCGTCATATGAAACGTCATTTTTTGTTTTTTAAGTGTTTCTATACATCCTAGAAATCCGCCACTTCACGGGCAGGTTATGGGGACCTCCTAGGCACGATATTTGAAGGAATCTTTGGTTTTTATTTTTAACCCTTATTTCATGGAAAACTCACTGTCCCTTTAAAAATGTTTTTTTTTTTTTACTTTTTGTCCTTGTTTCCTGTCCCCCAGGGCACTACCCGGACCCCCATACACCTTTTATGGCAAATATGTAGCATATATGCCCTCTTGGAGGGCACTCCAAGAAACCGAATTTTCAGCCCCATTGACTTGCATGGGGTTCGAGTTCGGGTTCGGGTTCGGTCCTGAACAAATGGGAAGTTCGGGTTCGGGCTCGAACCGAACTCGGGGAGTGTTCGGCTCATCCCTAGCAGTAACCTCATTTAACCTAGCACCAACGCTCTGTGTGAGTGCTAGCGTTAAGGAGGTGATGGGGCCCTACATATATAGTGCGCACACAGTACATGTACAAATACAGTACACACAGAATACATGCATGTATAGCAAAAGAACATTTAGCATAATATATACCCCCAGAATAATATACACAGCACTGAGCCCCCAGACTATTTTCCCCAGTTCGCATGGATATAATTGCCCCCAGCTCACATGGATATTATTGACCCCAGCTCATATGGATATTATTGATCCCAGTTCACATGGATATTATTGACCCCAGCTCATATGGATATTATTGACCCCAGTTCACATGGATATGGCCCAGCTCATGGATAATGCCCCCCAGCTCTCATGGATGTTGTCCCAGCTCTCATGGATAATGCCCCAGCTCTCATGGATATTGCCCCCAGCTCTCATGGATATGGCCCAGCTCATGGATAATGCCTCCCAGCTCTCATGGATATTGTCCCAGCTCTCATGGATAATGCCCCAGCTCTCATGGATATTGCCCCCAGCTCTTATGGATAATGCCCCAGCTCTCATGGATATTGCCCCCAGCTCTCATGGATAATGCCCCAGCTCTCATGGATAATGCCCCCCAGGTCTCATGGATAATGCCCCCCAGGTCTCATGGATAATGCCCCCCAGGTCTTATTGATAATGCCCCAGGTCTCATGGCTATACCCCCCAGGTCTCATGGAAAATGCCCCCCCAGGTCTCATGGATAATGCCCCCCAGGTCTCATGGATAATGCCCCCCCAGGTCTCATTGATAATGCCCCCCAGGTCTCATTGATAATGCCCCAGGTCTCATGGATATGCCCCCCCAGGTCTCATGGATAATTCCCCCCCAGTTCTCATGGATTATGCCCCAGCTCTCATGGATATGCCCCAGGTCTCATGGATATGCCCCAGGTCTCATGGATAATGCCCCAGCTCTCATGGATAGTGCCCCCAGCTCTCATGGATAGTGCCCCCAGGTCTCATGGATATTGCCCCCAGCTCTCATGGATTGTGCCCCCAGGTCTCATGGATATTGCCCCCAGGTCTCATGGATTGTGCCCCCAGGTCTCATGGATTGTGCCCCCAGGTCTCATGGATTGTGCCCACAGGTCTCATGGATTGTGCCCACAGGTCTCATGGATTGTGCCCCCAGGTCTCATGGATTGTGCCCCCAGGTCTCCTGGATTGTGCCCCCAGGTCTCCTGGATATTGCCCCCAGGTCTCATGGATATTGCCACAGCTCACCTCTCATTGCCGGCGCCCGCGTGCTTCCTGCTTGAACAGCCGCTGACAGGAAGTGCAGCCGCTCACCTGGGATCGATGAAACAGCCTGCCTGCTAGATCCCAGGCGAGCAGCTGCACTTCCTGTCAGCGGCCGTTCAAGCAGGAAGCAAGCGGCCACCGGCAATCGTTTCGGGCTGGGCGCTTCACAGCTGTGAAGGGGCGCAGCCATGGCTCGAGTCCTGCTGGAAAGCTGCGGGAACGCAGGTTCCCGCAACCTGCGTTCCCGCAGGACTCGAGCCATGGCTGCGCCCCTTCACAGCTGCACCCGAGGCACGTGCCTCACTCGCCTCGCCCTTCCTACGGCCCTGGCGCAGGGACTCCAGGGAGGGAGCCACTGCAGACCACCATTCCGCACAACCAGGATCCAGGGAGCCCCCACTGACCACCAGGCTAAGGTAAGGCGACACATTTTTAAAAATAAATAAAATCCGAGGACATTTTTAAATGTCCCCAGGAACATAAAATATTTTTTTTTTCTTTCTAATACTCACCTGATTCCTGGATCCACAAACTGTAGAGGTGCTGCCCGGCAGTGTGCAGAATCATATGCTGCATTAATTATACTATAAGGCTGGGTTCACACCTGCGTTTTTTTTACGCTCGCAATACGTGTGTTTTTTAATGCGCGTGTCGCGCAAACGTAAAAAACATGCGAACGCGCATTGCAGCGCGTTCACGGCCATAGACTGCAGAGTGAACGCACTGCATTACGCCCCAAAGAAGCTCCTGTACTTCTTTGGGCGTAGGACGTTTTAGGCTGGGGTCAGACCAGCGCACTTTTAACGTGTGTTCTGGCGCACTTAATCACGGCCGCACTAGCAGCAAATGACAGGCAATGACGGCCAATATACGAAGTACGGTCGCACGAATGTCCGGCTGCACAACGCAAGTGGAAAATGAACGCATTTTTTCGAGAACACTGAACCGCTAGTACAGACGTACAGAGTGCGCTGCGTCCACTAGCGGCGTGTGTGCGTGATTTGGAGACGTCAAACGCTGCTAATGTCCGGCCAACATAACGTCCAGACACACGAAGTTTCTTGGTTTGGATCCGTAAAAAATCCCGCACAAAAATGCGCATCGCATGACCGTTTTCGCGTATTCCGTGAAAAAATACGTCAATGCGTTCGGACGCACTTTTTTACGTTCGCGTGTAAAAATGCTTTCGTATAACCCTAGCCTTACAGCGCATTCCTGCGTGCTGTAAAACGCCCAGGTATGAACGGGTCCCATAGCAAATAATGGGATTTCCCTGTTTATGCGTTTTACAGCGTGCAGGAACGCGCTGTAAAACGGTTAGGTGTGAACTGGGCCTTAAGGTGCTGCCCAGCAGTGTGAGGATTCATATGCTACATTAATTATTCTTCTTACAAATTTGGTTACTTAAGGCTGGGGTCAGACTAACGCATTTTTAACATGCGTTTAGGCGCACTTAATCACGGCCGCAGTAGCAGCAAATGACGTGCAATGACGGCCAATATACGAAGTACGGTCGCACGGAAGTCCGGCCGTGCAACGCAAGTGGAAAATTAACATATTTTTTCTAGAACGCAGAACCGCTAGTTCTGACGTACAGAGTGCGCTGCGGCGGCATAGCGGCGTGTGTACGTGATTAGGCGATGTCAGATGCTGCTAATGTCCAGCCTACATAACGTCCAGATGCAAAAAGTGTTTTATTGGCGATCCGTAAAACAAATCACGCACGAAAATGCGCATTCCGTGAAAAAATACGTCAATGCGGTCGGACGCACTTTTTGACAGTCGCTGCGAATAATGCGTTCGTTTGACCCTAGCCTAACCCGTTTGCGTTTGGATTGTAATATTGTGACATCCAGGGCCCCGGGTGGCGATCGGGGGGGCCCCGGACGCATGGTGCCGCCAGCTGGCCAAATGCCAGGAGCTCAGGCGGCACCCGGCGCAGCTGTGAGTGATCAGGGGGCAGGGCGCGGCATGATGACGGAGCCGCCAGGACTGGTGTGCGCCAATTCGCACCATATACAGTAGCGCAGTACTAGTGCCTAAACGTTGTTGAGCTGGTTTTGTTATAACAACTACTCTCGCTCTGTGCCCGTCTGGTATATTCCGCAGCTTGTTACTGCTGGTGCGCTTCCATCCTGCCAAACACTATAGCGCAGTAATATTTGGGTGCACTGCCACTGACGCCTATATTACCAGATTCATATAATTTTAATATTGGACCGCAGGGTCCAACCCTGCACTCCTGCACTCTTCCACAATACCACAGAGGGGTTACTTACGGTGTGAAGGCACTTGCTGCCACCAAGGCACAATATTTGGGTGCACTGACGCCTGTACCATATTCATATCATTTTAATATAGGACCGCATGGTCCAACCCTACACTCTTCCACAATACCACAGAGGGGTTACGGTGTGACGGCACTGTTGCCGACACTAAAGGCCCAATTTTAAAGCACCTATTGTTACTTTCATCCAATGACACAAATTAACCCAATATGGGTTAAAGATGTTTACAAGGCGCTGATGATTGTACCAATATGAACAAATAACACACGTGCAGCTCACCAGTGGGTGTACCCCTCCCCCACATATATATACGAACAACAGAATTACCAAAGAAGTAACTCAGGGAGCGCACACAGTTTAGTAATCAAAAGCACTCGCACCAAAGTGTCAAAGGTGGGATACAGTCGATAAAATACTCATCTTAAGTATGAGTTGAACAAAGAGCATTACCCTAAAAATGAGGATAAGAAAGAAAAAGAACGATTGTGCAATATCAAAGGATCACATAGAGATGCAACAATATATTCAGCAATTGCACACTCACAAGTCTGGAGCCTGTAGGGCTCTCTATCTTCACTTATAAGCCACTAAGGGGGGCTTCTCCCACCAAATCGGTACGTCTCTTGTCCAAGGCAAGATGAATTGAGTAGGACCTCGAAAGAAATACACATATAGCACAATATTGTTTGGGGTCATAGAGAGAAACAATTTACGTGGAACAACTCACGTGTCTCTGAGCCTCCTGGGAGGGTGGCTCAGTAATGATAGCCTCAAACCATATATAGGGAGGTCTCAACCTTCTTGAATCTCAGGGAGCACGGGAACGATGGAATATTTCACAGGTGGAACGATGGAATTCAAAAAGAGTGGGATATAAAGAATATTTATTACAATTTAAAAAACAATAAAATGGGGATGTATACCGAAACGCGTTTCTCCTGCTGTCCTGCAGGCTTCCTCAGTCGGATATTCCCCCTATACGTCCATGGAAAGTCTTTTATAGTCACCATTATTGTTGTACCGGAAAGCATGGTGTTCGCGTGCGGGTCACCGCTACTTCTGGTTTGCGTCTCACCGCCTGGACGCCAAACGCCGACTCACCGCCACCTCCCATCTCAAAGTGCGTAGTAATGTCCGCATGCGGGTCATAGCGACTTCCGGTTTGCGTTTCACCATCCAGGCACAGGGTGATGACGTGGGTCCTCATCTTATCGCGGTGTGGGTATCCTTGATATAGTGTATTAATGTCCCACTAGTGTTTTTACTTTAAAAAGCATGCAGCTAAGCGCCAAAGAAGCCAGATGGTGTATCTCGATCTCCCAAACAGAGAAAACGAGATGTTTTTACAGGAGTCATATATATAAAAACAAAAAGGCATATAACGTTCATCACATCTTATTTAAAAATTATTGCTCTAAAAAGGAATTATATTATTAAAAGAAATTGTATTAAAAGACAACCACTGATTGGCCCAATAGCACTTACCGACCACGCACCGATCACACTAGACCTGACGCTAGGAACTTCGCAGCACTACACCCGTAATTGGCGTTTTCCCTCTCACCTCCTGTCTTCCAGGTTATTCACGTCACATGTTGAACTAGCTTGGAACAACTACACTGATGATAATATACAACATACCGAAGACGTCAACCTATTTTGGTCAGCGTCTAAGGCGGTGCTCTGCGGTCAACTGATTGAGTTCTCTGCTCGGAAGAGAAAGGAGGACTCCCAGAATCTAACTAGGGCACACTCGGACTTACTCAAAAGCTATAGACGTTACCTAACAGACCCCACCCCCGACGCCCTGCAAATATACAAACAAGATAAATCTAGATATGACACACTGGCTATTGCCATTGCACACCGCTCATGGCAGCACCGACTGCATCATTTTGTCAACAAACATGGCCTCCTTCTAGCCAATCTCGTCCGGTCTCAAACTCAGACTCGACCCTTTATTTCTAAACTTAAAACCGTAGATGGTACCATTCTTACAGACCCCGCCGCCATTGTTGACCATTTCCAAAACTATTTTGCGGATTTCTATACAGCTGACCCCGATGACTGCCCCGTACAATTATACCTCTTTCATCAAGCACAAATCCCAAAATTATCACCAACGGATTGTGATGCCCTGTCAGCACCCATTACACCGGTAGAGGTTCATCGGATGATAACAGCACTTAAAAATGGTAAGGCCCCGGGTCGATAAGGGATTCGTCGCGGAATATTATAAGCTCCTCGCTGTCTCGGTGGCCCCACACTTGACCTCCCTGTATAACAAATATTTTGCAAGGAGAAGCTCCAACGCCCAACTTTAATGAGGCACGAGTGGTGGTGCTCCCCAAACCCGGGAAAGACCCTACTATGGTCACCTCATACCGACCCATAGCGTTACTCAATACTGACTTAAAAATACTGTCTACTATAATGGCAGGTCGCTTTCAGGGTCCCCTCGCACGTCTGATAGGTCCCCAACAGACAGGTTTCCTTAATGGACGGCACTTCACCATTAACATACGCAAAGCCATAGTGGCGATATGGTCCTCCTCTTTAACGCCACATTCCTCTAATATCCTCCTGAGCTGTGATGCAGACAAGGCATTCGATCGCATCTCGTGGGCATACCTAGTCTGCTTCATCAAATTTCACCACTTTGGGAGGGAGTTTCTGGCCCTCTTTCGTGCGCTCTATCTCAAACCAGTTACAGTGATCACAGCGAATGGTTTAAACTCTACCCCCTTTGTTCTGGAACGCGGAACCAGACAGGACTGCCCCCTCTCTCCGTTATTATTCAACCTAGCCTTGGAACCCCTCATCCGTATAATAGAGGCTTCATCGGAGATCAAAGGCATAAGCCTATCCTTCTCAGTGTCGCTAAAATTCGTTGCCTTTGCTGATGATCTGTTACTATTTCTCTCGGATCCCGTCTCTGCTATCTCACCCCTGTTGACCTTACTAGATATGTTCCACATGGCCTCGGGTTTCCGAATTAATTACAGAAAGTCTCTTGCGCTACCATTAGGAACTCAGACCTGTGGCCCTTGGCTCACGCACTTTCCCTTCACCTGGGCCCCTACACCTTCCATTACTTACCTAGGGAAAGTTTTGCCAGCTGATCTCTCGCACCTCTACCGACTCAATGTCGATCCCCACATCTCCCAGACCAAATCACTCCTAGATGCCTGGAATTCGCTTCCTCTATCTTACTTGGGAAGGGCCTCCCTAATTAAGATGACGCTGTTCCCCAAGTTACTTTCCCCTCTGCAAGTTTTTTTTTTTTTTGAGAAAGGATTTTACCAGGAAGGATACATTAAGATTTCTCTTGTCTTCAAGTATGTCCTGGGTGGCGAGAATGTACCGTTAGGTGTCTTGCCAAGGACACTTACTGGAGAGGTTGCTCGCTGGGATCGAGCCCATGACTCCACAGGCTCTCTCCATGCAGAGCAGTGACATTACCTCTACTCCACCCAGCCGGTGCGGATCTCCGCACCCTATACAAATTATACGCAACCTTCATATGGCAAGACAAAAGAGCACGTATACCACTCGCTAACTTACAACAACCCCTAGCTAGAGGAGGAATTAACTTTCCAAATATACAGGATTACAACTTGGCGGCACAGTGTCGCTATGTCTCTGACTGGTTACATGATACTTCACATTTTACACCCCTGCAGGTAGAACAGGCACTACTTCCCTCCTCATCCTTATTGGCATTTCTACACCAACATTCCCCTCAACTCCCTCCTGTGATATGCTCTAATCCGCTACTCTCCATTACTAAACTGGCATGGGTCAGGATCCGAAGGCGCCTTCAGTTGGCCTGGCAGACATCTGTGTGGTCCCCTGTGCTACATAATCCACACTTTCAAAATGCTTCCCCTGCCCCCATTTTCCACACCCTGGCCCAACGAGGTTTCACTAGTATCCATCACTATACCGACGGTGGGACTGGCCTACCATACTCTTATTCAAATTTGAGGGATTGTATTGCCCCTCTAGAGTTACACACTGTATATTACCTACAAATGCAACAGTTTCTTCTCACCCAGTTGCGTGCTCTATCCCCCAATGACTTGGCTAATCCGCTAGACACACACCTGCTCACATGTTCCTCACCCCCGCCCTCCACCGCGGCGATTTATGCACTTTTGCAACACACCTTGCCCACCAAGATTCCTTGGGTGGCAATATCTAAATGGTCCTTAACCTTCCCTGACCTCTCTCCACAAGATCTGATAAATGCCACCTTAACATCCAGACACGCAATCCCTTCTGCTAATTACTGGGACATGTTTTACAAAATCTTACACCGTGCATACATGGCGCCAGACAGAATGGCCCGAGCGGGCCTGTCCCCCAGCGCTACTTGTTTAAAATGCCACCGCACTCCAGCTGACTTAGAACACTGTTTATGGTCCTGTCCGTCCATACAGTTATTTTGGGACAAGATACGACGCTTTGGCGTGCGGGTCCTCAGACTGGAAAGCCCTCATACTCCGGAGTGGGCCATTTTTAATCGACCGACCCCTTCCAGACCCCAGCCTTACTCTAAATGTCACCGTTTTTGGCTCAGCTTTTTAGCAGCTACGGGTAAAAAAGCAATTTTATCTCAATGGATTTTCGCAACCCCTCCTTCTTTCCGCATGGTGTATTAGAGAATTTATGCCATATTTCTAGCTGACTGGTCTGAAGCATCTTTACATCTCAATGAGAAGACACAGGCATTTTTTACTAACTGGTCCCCTCTTATCAGAACCCTCCCAAACGAAACCAAAGACTCACTGCAAAATGCTTTTTTTACTGCCCCTTGGTACTATCTGCAGATGTTACGAGGTACCCCGCCGATCCCCCGGGACCCTTCGGATAATTCTTTGACTCGTTTCCTCGCCTCCCCCCCCCCCAGAGACCCCAGACACTCGTACACAGTCATCACCTCCCCCCGGACGAATCTAGGGCTTTCCTGCCATCACAAATGCTACTGTGTAACTTCTGTTACCATACAGAATGTTACTCCTCTGTTACTGATATTTCGGAGTTCCTTTCACTATTTCATTTTGGATGTCGAGATTTTGCACTGTTTTTCTTTCTCTAATGCTGCATTGTATGTCGTTTTTATCACCTGTATATCTGTTCTGATCCAGACTGAATAAAAATATATTTAAAAAAAAAAAAGACAACCACAATCCAGTGTGTGTGGCATGATCAAAGTGAAAAGGGGCAAAAAAGGACTAAATGAAGTATACATGTAGGTATGGTTGTACTAAAAAAATGGAACTATAGAAAATGACAAATTTCAAAATCAGCATTGAGCCCTACAGGGAGAAGAGTGTCTAAACTATAAATCCATCGCATCTCGGACCTAATGATTTTAGAGTGCATGTCATCACCTCTCCAATTACGTGTAATTATTTCTAAACCCTGAAACTCCAAACCTTTAGGATTACAGTAATGGGCATCCCTAAAATGTGCCGATACGCTATGTTTAGCATAGCCTCGGACGATATTACACAGGTGTTCATTTACTCTAATGTATAACGCCCTAGTGGTCTGACCCACATATCTCTTCCCGCAAGGACATTTAAGCAAGTAGATGACATTTTTGCTATGGCAAGTGATCAGTTGGTTAATTTGAAATTAGGTTGACTGTGTGGAGTTTCAATCATTTGGATCAATCTTTTTCGGTTGCCTGTTTTCCTACAGGCAATACATTGCCCACAGCCATAAAATCCCATTTTTAAACCAAAAGGATTGCTGATGATCTTCTCCTCTCGTAAATGGTTTCTGACTAACTGGCGTCCAAGATTTTTTCCTCCCCTGTAAATAATAACAGGTTTTTCGGGTAAAATGGTATTAAGTAAAGAATCCCGTTTTGAAATCTGCCAATTTCTTTTTATTGATTGATTATCTTACTATTTAAATTATAATCTAACACAAAAGGTAAAGCATTAGGTTCACTATTACGATGAGGTTTATATTCCAGTAATGCAGTTAAGGCCTGCATAAGTTTCACCATAATTTAGCCAAAAAAAAAATCACTAAACTCGATCTGTGTGTCCTAAAATGTATTTTCATACAGGCTGCCGCCCCAAGCAGTTGTTTATGAATAGATTAAAGGAAAACCGTTTACCGTCATTTGAAATGTCATTTTTTTGTTTTTAAATGTTTCTATACATCCTACAAATCCGCCACTTCACGGGCAGGTTATGGGGACCTCCTAGGCATGATATTTAAAGGAATTTTTCGTTTTTATTTTTTACCCTTATTTCATGGAAAACTCACTGTTCCTTTAAAAAGTTTTTTTTTTTTTTACTTTTTGTCCTGGTTTCCTGTCCCCCAGGGCACTACCCGGACCCCCATACACCTTTTATGGCAAATATCTTACATATATGCCCTCTTGGAGGGCACTCTAAAAATTGAACTTTTGAGTCTCATTGACTTGCAATGAGTTTGGTTCGTGTTCGAGTTCGAACTCGAACTTTTGAAATTGTTCGAGTTCGAATGCGAACCGAACACGGGGGTGTTCTGCTCATCACTAATGTATTTGAGATGAGGTGTGTGCAGGGGGTAAATGGGGCGTCTTGCCATACAATCTATACTATAATTGAGTAAGGCTTGGCGTGTCCGTCGCCAAGCCTTACTCTGCGCATGCGCGCGCAACCAGCGGCGGTTGGTTGCGCGCGCATGCAACCGCCGCGGCACGAGCAGGCTGTGCGCTCGCCGCAGCGGTTACAAGATGCACACAGCAGCCGGGCAGAGGCTGCGCTCGCAGCCTCCACCCGGCTGCCGCGCGCATCCAACCCCCGAGCGGCGAAGGGAAACTTCCCTCGCTTCCGCTCTTTGAAGGACCCAAGCCCCGGTCACGTGGGAGTCCCACGTGACCGCGGCTTGGGTCCTTCAACGAGCGGAAGCGGGGAAACTTTCCATTCGCCGCTCGGGAAGGTAAGTATAAGGAGCTCATGGGGCGGCTGTCTGAATGCCGATAGAGCATTCGAACAGCCACCCCATGTCTGAGCTGGGGCATATCCATGAGAGCTTGGGGGGCAATATCCAGGAGCTGGGGGGCAATATCCAGGAACTGGGGGTAATATCCAGGAGCTGGGGGCAAAATCCACGAGCTGGGGGCAATATCCAGGAGCTGGGGGCAAAATCCACGAGCTGGGGGCAATATCCAGGAGCTGGGGGCAAAATCCACGAGCTGGGGGCAATATCCACGAGCTGGGGGCAAAATCCAAAAGCTGGGGGCAATATCCACGAGCTGGGGGGCAATATCCACGTGCTGGGGGGCAATATCCACGAGCTGGGGGCAGTATCCACGTGCTGGGGCAGTATCCACGAGCTGGGGCAGTATCCACGAGCTGGGGCAGTATCCACGTGCTGGGGCAGTATCCACGAGCTGGGGCAGTATCCACGTGCTGGGGCAGTATCCACGAGCTGGGGCAGTATCCACGTGCTGGGGCAGTATCCACGTGCTGGGGGGCAATATCCACGTGCTGGGGCGGTATCCACGTGCTGGGGCAGTATCCACGAGCTGGGGCAGTATCCACGAGCTGGGGCAATATCCACGTGCTGGGGAAGTATCCACGAGCTGGGGCAATATCCGCGTGCTGGGGCGGTATCCACGTGCTGGGGCGGTATCTACGTGCTGGGGCAATATCCACAAGCTGGGGCAGTATCCACGTGCTGGGGCAGTATCCACGAGCTGGGGCAATATCCACAAGCTGGGGCAATATCCACGAGCTGGGGCAGTATCCACGTGCTGGGGCAGTATCCACGTACTGGGGCAGTATCCACGTGCTGGGGCAGTATCCACGTGCTGGGGCATATATCCACGAGCTGGGGCATATATCCACAATAGACTGCCCTCTGGGCAGGCTTTCCACCTTGTTCAGTATAAAAATAAACTGGACAGGATTTCAGCAAAATCCTGAATTATTTATTGGAAAGCGTCACATGACCTTGAATAAAAGTATTGGTACTCCGTATCGGTGAGTACTTTAAAAAAGTATCGGTACTTGTACTCGGTCCAAAAAATGTGGTATCGGTGCATCCCTAGTGGGTATATGGGGTTTGGGACAGAGGGTCTGCTGATTAGAATATACCTAGTGACTGCCGCGCCATGTTTAAATCCAATTTGAGCCATTAAAATGGATCTATGTACTGAACGGTCTTTATGTATGTTTGTTGAATGATTAATAACGGATTTTGTACACAATCAATTTGAATCATCCACTTGTTTTCATGCGCATTCACCGAATTTAACTAACAACTGGCGCTTTAGGGAATGGCTCCCACTTAAGGAGAGCCTAACACCTTGGTAGACTGTGTGGTTGATTGGTTACTGATGACTATTTGGATTTGCTCCCATTCAAGGAGAGTATAGCACTTCCAATATTGCTACATTGTAGCCATGTCCCAACCACCCCCTTGAGAGGTTCTGCATGCTTTATATGACGCCGATGGAGCTTGTTTGGATTAAAGTGTTCACATTAGTGATCTCCTCTCATGCCGCACCTTGCCTAAATTTTGTAATTTGTGATCCAGTGGAATCCTTGACACGTTTTTTTATTATTGTTTATAATGCAGTTGTGCAAATAAAAGTTTAAGGTCTTTTTTTTAACCCCTCAGTCACCCCTGCTCTTATTCGGAGACAGGAGCGGCTGCACGATTCACAATCCATTGGAAATGAATCAGTTTTAAATCCATATGGAAATGCAGCTTCACAACTGCTTTACTGAAAAGCCATATATTGTCAGATAATCTTAGTGAGGCCTTTACTTTCCATATTATAATGCTCTACTGTATGTGTGTATTGGCTGAAATCTGCTGCCCACATACCCATATATGGGCGTCACAAATGAGCGATGTCATCTGACATCACAATAGACAGGTCAGTTAACCTGGAGCTCGCACTCACTGAACTTGGTCTACTCAGCCTATTGGAAGCTTCCAAACACTGTGTCACTGGCCGAAGAGCCAGGAAACACATTTTATCCACCGAGGTTTCAGCCCACTCCCTGAAATTAAGGTAAAAAGAAAACAAGGTTTTATGTTTTAATTAGTTTATGGAAATAGCAAACTGAGGGAAGCGGGCACAAACAGTGTTTCAGTAAGGGGCCCCAGGATTTCTCATGGCAGCATTGAATATGTAAAAATCTATTAGTTTATTGAGGTTTTGTACATATATACTAGTTATTGATATATATTAGGGGGAGGTTTAGTTGTATGATACATATATGTATTCTGATTAATAGGGGTTAACTGTATCTTTCATTTTCAGAGAATAATTTTAATGCTGATTTCAAAGAAACAAAAGGTGGCCCGCATTGTACATTGCACCAGGCCTCACAAACACCAAAACCACCCCTGCTCTTATTCTGAGACAGGAGCGGCTTCACGATTCACAATCCATTGGAAAGGAATCATTGAAATACATATGGAAATGCAGCTTCACAACAGCTTTACTGAAAAGTCAAATGGCTGAAATCTGCTGCCCACATTATGACATAATAGGTAGGTTAGCAAACAACCTGGAACTCGCACTCACTGAACTCCATCTATTCAGTCTATTGGCCCTTACAAAACGCAGTGTCACTTGCCAAAGTGCCTCAGATATAAGGGCCCTTTCGTCCCAAACAGAACTGACCTATCGGGATACCAGGAAATATCTTGGTAGACCGGAAAAAGCACTTTGGCTTATTACTGAGGGTGCAATTAGTATGGTCTGCACCAGGAGAAGGTGCACAGCGAACACTCACACCAGGAAAACACATTTTATCCACCAGGGATTCAGCACAATTATCTCACGTTAGGAAATTGCGCCTGCCAAAGTCAATCTGAGCATATACGCAGCGATAATACATGCACACACAACTTATCCATTTTATTGGTGTGGTATGTGTAGAATGTGTAACTGTACTTTGCTGCATTTTTTTTTTGGGCTGGTGTATTTGGGTTCGGCCAGGACGTTCAGATTTGCCATTAACACCAGCTTTTAGGAGTAGCTAAAATTATGTGTGCAAAGGCTATGCGGTAATTCTTGCGCATAGATTGTAATACCATCTGTGTACCAGCGTTCATTCACGTTTGCGTTCATAATGTTAAGTATAGGACGTACGCAGTACAGTAAGCTCGCGTAGGGTTCGTGCAGGTTCACCCGCGGTAGACTATTGCACGCGTTTGTTGCACTGACTTTGTAATACGACATTCGGCGCAAATGGTTTTACCCCTCGCGATAATGTTTTTTTGCGCCGGCGCAAACGTTTGCGTCAAGATTGTAATTTAGTCCTTACTTTATTGAGGTTTTGTGCAATTACGTATTTAGTGATATATTTTAGGGTGTTTTTAGTTGTATTCTACAGATATGTATTCTTAATAGGTGACACAGAAAAGAGTGAGGTCATCGGATACCAACATAGACAGGTAAGCATAAAACCTGGAGATCACTCACAGTCCTCAGGAGCAGCCTGAAGAGCGCCTCTTTTTGAGCACGGAAGCAAGGGCCTGAGGAGCACCTCTTTTTGAGCACGGGGGCCAGGGCCTGAGGAGCACCTCTTTTTGAGCGTGGGAGCCAGGGCCTGAGGAGCGCCTCTTTTTGAGCGCAAGAACAGGGCCTGAGGAGCGCCTCTTTTTGAGCGCAGGAACAGGGCCTGAAGAGCACCTCTTTTTGAGTGCAGGACCAGGGCCTAAAGAGCGCCTCTTTTTGAGCACAGGACCAGGGCCTAAAGAGCGCCTCTTTTTGAGCACAGGACCAGGGCCTGAGGAGCGCCTATTTTTCATTGCGGTAGCCAGCGCCTGAGGAGCGCCTCTATTTCAGCGAGGGAGCCATCGTCTCTATTTCAGAGCAGGATCCAGCGCCTCTTTTTCATCGCAGGAGCCAGCGCCCCTTTTTCAGGGCAGGAGCCAGTGCCCCTTTTTCAGGGCGGGAGCCAGCGCCTGAGAAGCGCCTCAGCGAGGGAGCCATCGCCTCTATTTCAGAGCAGGATCCAGCGCCTATTTTTAATCGCAGGAGCCAGCGCCCCTTTTTCAGGGCAGGAGCCAGCGCCCCTTTTTCAGGGCGGGAGCCAGCGCCCCTTTTTCAGGGCGGGAGCCAGCGCCTGAGAAGCGCCTCAGCGAGGGAGCCATCGCCTCTATTTCAGAGCAGGATCCAGCGCCTATTTTTCATCGCAGGAGCCAGCGCCCCTTTTTCAGGGCAGGAGCCAGCGCCCCTTTTTCAGGGCAGGAGCCAGCGCCCCTTTTTCAGGGCGGGAGCCAGCGCCTGAGAAGCGCCTCAGCGAGGGAGCCATCGCCTCTATTTCAGAGCAGGATCCAGCGCCTCTATTTCATAGCAGGATCCAGCGCCTCTATTTCAGAGCAGGATCCAGCGCCTCTATTTCAGAGCAGGATCCAACGCCTCTATATCAAAGCGGGAGCGAGCGCATCTTTTTCAGCACAGGAGCCAGTGCCTTAAGAAGCGCCTCCTTTTTCAGCATGGGAGCCAGGGCCTATATTTCAGAGCATGAGCCAGCATCTCTATTTAAGCGCAGGAGCCAGCGCCCCTATTTCAGGGTGGGAGCCAGCGCCTGAGAAGCACCTCTTTTTCAGCGTGGGAGCAAGGGCCTGAAAAGCACCTCTTTTTCAGCACGGGAGCCAGCACCTGAGGAGCACCTTTTTTTCATCGTGGCAGCCACCGCCTCTTTTTCAGCAGGGACCCAGCACCTGAGGAGCGCCTTTTTTTCCAGGACGGGAGCCAGCACGTCTTTTTCAGCATGAGAGCCAGCGCCTATTTTTCATCGCGGGAGCCAGCGCCTCTCTTTCAGCGCAGGAGCCAGCACCTCATTTTCAGCGCGGGAGCCAGCGCCTTTTTTTCAGCGCGAGAGCCAGCGCCTCTTGCACGAGAGCCAGCGCCTCTTTTTCATCGCGGGAGCCAGCGCCTCTCTTGCAGCGCGGGAGCCAGCGCCTGAGGAGCACATCTATTTCAGCGCAACCCAGGGCCCGTGAAGCGCCTCTTTATCATCATGGGAGCCTGCGCCTTTTTTTTTTTCCGTGCGGGAGGCACCGCATGAGGAGCGCCTCTTTTTTCAGCATGGGAGCTATAGCCTCTATTTCAGCACGGGAGCCATCGCCTCTATTTTAGCGAGAGAGTCGTCGTCTGTATTTCGAAGCAATAGCCATCGCCGCTATTTCAGCGCGGGAGCCAGTGCCTAAGGAGCACCTCTTTTTCAGCACGGACCCATCGCCTCTATTTCAGTGCGGGAGCCAACGCCTTTTTTGCAGCACGGAAGCTATCATCTCTATTTCAGCGTGGGAGCCAGTGCCTGTGGAGTGCCTCTTTTTAAGCACAGTAGCTAGCGCAGGAACCAGTGCCTCTATTTCAGCGCAGGAACCAGTCTCTCTATTTCGATGCGAGAGCCAGCGCCTCTTTTGCAGCGCGGGATTCAGCGCCTGAGGAGCGCCTCTTTTTTAGCACAGGAGCTAGCACAGGAGCCAGTGCCTCTATTTCAGCCAGAAGCTAACACCTGAGGAGTGCCTCTTTTTTAGCATGGAATCCAGCACCCGAGGAGCGCCTCTTTTTCATCGCGGTAGCCACCGCATGAACAACATCTCTATTTCAGTGCGGGAGCTAGCGCTTGAGGAGCGCCTCTTTTTCAATGCGAGAGCCAGTGCCTCTTTTTCAGCGCAGGAGCCAGGGCCCAAGGAGCACCTCTTTTTCAGTGTGGGAGCCAACGCTTTTTTGCAGCACGGTAGCTATCGTCTCTATTTCAGCGTGGGAGCCAGTGCCTGTGGAGTGCCTCTTTTTAAGCACAGTAGCTAGTGCAGGAACCAGTGCCTCTATTTCGGTGCGAGAGCCAGCGCCTCTTTTGCAGCGCGGGAGACAGTGCCTGAGGAGCGCCTCTTTTTCAGCACAGGAGCCAGTGCCTCTATTTTAGCCAGAAGCTAACACCTGAGGAGTGCCTCTTTTTTAGCACGGAAGCCAGCACCCGAGGAGCACCTCTTTTTCATCGCGGTAGCCACCGCATGAGCGACATCTCTATTTCAGTGCGGGAGCCAGTGCCTCTTTTTCAGCGCGGGAGCCAGCACCCGAGGAGCACCTCTTTTTCATCGCGGTAGCCACCACATAAGCAACGTCTCTATTTCAGTGTGGGAGCCAGCGCTTGAGAAGCGCCTCTTTTGCAGTACGGGAGCCGCCGCCTGTTTCAGTGTGTAAGCCAGCGCTTGAGGAGCGCCTCTTTTTCAGTACAGGAGCCTGCACCTCTTTTTTCTGCGTGGGAGCCATCGCCTCTATTTCAGTGCGGGAGTCATCGTCTCTATTTCAGCGCGGGAACCAGTGCCTGAGGAGTGCCTCTGTTTAAGCACGGAAGCTAGCGCAGGAACCAGCGCCTCTTTTTTAGCGCTTGAACCAGTGCCTCTTTTTCAGTGCGGGAGCAATAGCCTCTTTTACAGCACGGGAATCAGCGCCTGAGGAGCGCTTCTTTTTCAGCACAGGAGCTAGCGCAGGAGCCAGTGCCTCTATTTCAGCCAGTAGCTAGCACCTAAGGAGCGCCTCTTTTTTAGCGCAGAAGCCAGCGCCTCTTTTTCATCACGGGAGCCACCGAATGAGCAGTGTCTCTATTTCAGTGCGGGAGCCAGCACTTGAGGAGCGCTTCTTTTTCAGCACGGGGGCCATAGCCTCTATGTCGGCGCAGGAGCCATCGCCTCTATTTCAGCGTGAGAGCCTGCGCCTCTATCTCAGCGCGGTAGCCATCGCCTGAGGAATGCATCTATTTCAGCGCGGTAGCCATCGCCTCTATTTCAGCGCAGGAGCGATCGCCTCTATTTCAGCGCAGGAGCCATCGCCTCTATTTCAGCGCAGGAGCCATCGCCTCTATTTAAGCGCGGGAGCCATCGCCTCTATTTCAACGCAGGAGCCAATGCCTGAGGAGTGCCTTCTTTTCAGCGCGGGAGCCAGCGCCTGAGGAGTACCTTTTTTTCAGCGCGGGAGCCATCATCTCTATTTCAGTGCGGGAGCCATCGCCTCTATTTCATCGCGGGCCCAAAGCCTCTAATTTCATCGCGGGAGCCATCGCCTCTATTTCATCGCGGGCTAAAAGCCTATATTTCAGCGCGTGAGCCATCGCCTCTATTTCAGAGCGGGAGTCAGCGCCTGAGGAGCGCCTCTTTTTCAGCACAGGAGCTAGCGCAGGAGCCAGTGCCTCTTTTTCAGTGCAGGAGGCGCGTCCTCTATTTCAGCTAGTAGCTAGCACCTGAGGAGCGCATCTTTTTTAGCGCGGAAGCCAGCACCTCGTTTTGAACGCGGGAGCCAGTGCTTCTTTTTCAGCACGGGACCCAGCACCTGAGGAGCGCCTCTTTTTCAGCGCGAGAGCCACCGCATGAGCAGCGTCTGTACTTCAGCGCGGGAGCCATCACCTCTATTTCAGTGCGGGAGCCATCGCCGCTATGTCAGTGAGGGAGCCATCGCCTCTATTTCAGCGAGGGAGCCATCGCCTCTATTTCAGCGCAGGAGCCATCGCCTCGATTTCAGCGCCGGAGCCATCGCCTCGATTTCAGAGCGGGAGTCAGCGCCTGAGGAGTGCCTCTTTTTCAGCACAGGAGCAAGCGCAGGAGCCAGTGCCTCTTTTTCAGTGCAGGAGATGGCTCCTCTATTTCAGCCAGTAGCTAGCACCTGAGGAGCGCCTCTTTTCTAGCGCAGAAGCCAGCGCCTCTTTTTGAACGCGGGAGCCAGTGCTTCTTTTTCAGCGTGGGAGCCAACACCCGAGGAGCACCTCTTTTTCAGCACGGGAGCGCCATTTTTTCAGCGTGGCAGCCACCGCCTCTTTTTCAGCACGGGACCCAGCACCTGAGGAGTGCCTCTTTTTCAGCACGGGAGCCAGCGCCTCTATTTCAGCGCGGGAGCCATCGCCTCTTTTTCAGCGCGGGAGCCATCGCCTCTATTTCAGCGCGGGAGCATTCACCTCTATTTCAGCGTGGGAGCCATCGCCTCTATTTCAGCGCGGGAGCCATCGCCTCTATTTCAGCGCGGGAACCACCGCATGAGTAGCGTCTCTATTTCAGCGCGGGAGCCATCGCCTCTATTTCAGCGCAGGAGCCATCGCCTCTATTTCAGCGCGGGAGCCATCGCCTCTATTTCAGCGCGAGAGCCATCGCCTCTATTTCAGCGCGAGAGCCATCGCCTCTATTTCAGTGCGAGAGCCATCGCCTCTATTTCAGTGCGAGAGCCATCGCCTCTATTTCAGCGCGGGAGCCACCGCATGAGCAGCGTCTCTATTTCAGCGTGGAGCCATCGCCTCTATTTCAGCGCGGGAGCCATCGCCTCTATTTCAGCGCAGGAGCCATCGCCTCTATTTCAGCGCGGGAGCCATCGCCTCTATTTCAGCGCGGGAGCCATCGCCTCTATTTCAGCGCGGGAGCCATCGCCTCTATTTCAGCGCGGGAGCCATCGCCTCTACTTCAGCGCGGGAGTCATCGCCTCTACTTCAGTGCGGGAACCATTGCATCTATTTTTTAGCGCGGGAGCCTGCATCTCTATTTCAGAGCGAGAGTCAGCGCCTGAGGAGCGCCTCTTTTTCAGCACAGGATCTAGCGCAGGTGCCAGTGCATCTTTTTCAGTGCAGGAGGCGGCTCCTCTATTTCAGCCAGTAGCTAGCACCTGAGGAGCGCCTCTTTTTTAGCGTGGAAGCCAGCGCCTCTTTTTGAACGTGGGAGCCAGTGCTTCTTTTTCAGCACGGGAGCCAACACCAAGGAGAACCTCTTTTTCAGCACGGCACCCAGCACCTGAGGAGCGCCTCTTTTTCAGCATGGGAGCTATAGCCTCTATGTCGGCGCAGGAGCCATCGTATCTATTTCAGCGCAGGTGCGATCGCCTCAATTTCATCGCGGGAGCCATCGCCTATATTTCAGCCGGGAGCCATCGCCTCTATTTCAGCGCGGGAGCCATCGCCTCTATTTCAGCGTGGGAGCCATCGCCTCTATTTCATCGCGGGAGCCATCGCCTATATTTCAGCGAGGGAGCCAGCGCATCTTTTTCATCATGGGAGCCACCGAATGAGCAGTGTCTCTATTTCAGTGCGGGAGCCAGCGCTTGAGGAGCGCCTCTTTTTCAGCATGGGAGCTATAGCCTCTATGTCGGCGCGGGAGCCATCGCCTCTATTTCAGCGCGGGAGCCATCATCTCTATTTCAGCGCGGGAGCCATCGTCTCTATTTCAGCGCGGGAGCCATCGCCTCTATTTCAGCATGGGAGCCATCGCCTCTACTTGAGAGCGGGAGGCATCGCCTCTATTTCAGCGAGGGAGCCATCGCCTCTACTTGAGCGCAGGAGCCATCGCCTCTACTTGAGCGCAGGAGCCATCACCTCTACTTGAGCGCAGGAGCCATCGCCTCTACTTGAGCGCAGGAGCCATCGCCTCTATTTATTTCAGCGCGGGAGCCATCGCCTCTATTTATTTCAGTGCGGGAGCCATTGCCTCTATTTATTTCAGCGCGGGAGCCATCGCCTCTATTTATTTCAGCGCGGGAGCCATTGTCTCTATTTATTACAGCACGCCTCTATTTCAGCGAGGGAGCCTGTGCCTCTATTTCAGCGAGGGAGCCTGCGCCTCTATTTCAGCGAGGGAGCCTGCGCCTCTATTTCAGCGAGGGAGCCTGCGCCTCTATTTCAGCGAGGGAGCCTGCGCCTCTATTTCAGCGAGGGAGCCTGCGCCTCTATTTCTGCGAGGGAGCCTGCGCCTCTATTTCAACGCGGGAGCCTTCGCCTCTATTTCAACGCGGGAGCCTTCGCCTCTATTTCAGCGCGGGAGCCATCACCTCTATTTCAGGGCGTGAGGCATTGTCTCTATTTCAGTGCGGGAGCCAGCGCCTAAAGAGCACCTCTATTTCAGCGAGAGAGCCATCGCCTTCATTTCAGCGAGAGAGCCATCGCCTCCATTTCAGCGAGGGAGCCATCGCCTTTTTTTCAGCGCTGGAGCCATCGCCTCTATTTCAGCGTGGGAGCCATCGCCTTCATTTCAGCGAGAGAGCCATCGCCTCCATTTCAGCGAGGGAGCCATCGCCTTTTTTTCAGCGCTGGAGCCATCGCCTCTATTTCAGCGAGGGAGCCATCGCATGTGCAGCGTCACTATTTCAGCGTGGGAGCCATCGCCCATATTTCAGCGCGCGAGCCATCGCCTCTACTTCAGCGCGGGAGCCATCGCCTCTACTTCAGCGCGGGAGCCATCGCCTCTACTTCAGTGCGGGAGCCATCGCCTCTACTTCAGCGCGGGAGCCATCGCCTCTACTTCAGGGCGGGAGCCATCGCCTCTACTTCAGGGCGGAAGCCAACGCCTCTATTTCAGCGCGGGAGCCATCGCCTCTATTTCAGCGTGGGAGCCATCGCCTGTATTTCAGCGTGGGAGCCATCGCTTCTTTTTCAGCGCGGGAGCCAACACCTGAGGAGCGCCTCTTTTTCAACGCGGGAGCCATCGCCTCTATTTCAGCGCGGGAGCCATCGCCTCTATTTCAGCGCGGGAGCCATCGCCTCTATTTCAGCGCGGGAGCCACCGCATGAGCAGCGTCACTATTTCAGCGTGGGAGCCATCGCCCCTATTTCAGCGCTCGAGCCATCGCCTCTATTTCAGTGTTGAGCCTTCGCCTTTATTTCAACGCGGGAGCCATCGCCCCTATTTCAGCGAGGGAGCCATCGCCTCCATTTCGGCGAGGGAGCCATCGCCTCCATTTCGGCGAGGGAGCCATCGCCTCCATTTCGGCGAGGGAGCCATCGCCTCCATTTCGGCAAGGGAGTCATCGCCTCCATTTCGGCGAAGGAGCCATCGCCTCCATTTCGGCGAGGGAGCCATCGCCTCCATTTTGGCGAGGGAGCCATCGCCTCCATTTTCGGCGAGGGAGCCATCGCCTCCATTTCGGCGAGGGAGCCATCGCCTCCATTTCGGCGAGGGAGCCATCGCCTCCATTTCGGCGAGGGAGCCATCGCCTCCATTTCGGCGCGGGTGCCATCGCCTCTATTTTGGCGCGGGAGCCATCGCCTCTATTTTGGCGCGGAAGCCATCGCCTCCATTTCAGCGAGGGAGCCTTCGCCTCCATTTCAGCGAGGGAGCCATCGCCTCTACTTCAGCGAGGGAGCCATCGCCTCTACTTCAGCGAGGGAGCCATCGCCTCTACTTCAGCGCGGGAGCCATCGCCTCTACTTCAGCGCGGGAGCCATCGCCTCTACTTCAGCGCGGGAGCCATCGCCTCTACTTCAGCGCGGGAGCCATCGCCTCTACTTCAGCGAGGGAGCCATCGCCTCTATTTCAGCGCGGGAGCCATCGCCTCTATTTCAGCGTGGGAGCCATCGCTTCTTTTTCAGCGCGGGAGCCAACACCCGAGGAGCACCTCTTTTTCAGCACGGGACCCAGCACCTGAGGAGCGCCTCTTTTTCAACGCGGGAGCCATCGCCTCTATTTCAGCGCGTGAGCCACCGCATGAGCAGCATCACTATTTCAGCGTTGGAGCCATCGCCCCTATTTCAGCGTGGGAGCCTTCGCCTCTATTTCAACGCGGGAGCCATCACCCCTATTTCAGCGCGGGAGCCATCGCCTCGATTTCAGCGCGGGAGCCATCGCCTCGTTTTCAGCGGGGGAGCCATCGCCTCTATTTCAGCGCAGGAGCCATCGCCTCTATTTCAGCGTGGGAGCCTTCGCCTCTATTTCAACGCGGGAGCCATCACCCCTATTTCAGCGCGGGAGCCATCGCCTCGATTTCAGCGCGGGAGCCATCGCCTCGTTTTCAGCGGGGGAGCCATCGCCTCTATTTCAGCGAGGGAGCCTGCGCCTCTATTTCAGCGCGTGAGGCATCATCTCTAAGGAGCACCTCTTTCTCAGCGTGGAAGCCATTGTCTCTATTTCAGCACGGGTGCCAGTGCCTGAGGAGTGCCTCTGTTTAAGCACCAAAGCTAGCGCAGGAACCAGCGCCTCTTTTTTAGCGCTTGAACCAGTGCCTCTTTTTCAGCATGGGAGCCAACGCCTCTTTTTCAGTGTGAGTCAGCACCTGAGGAGCATCGCATTTTCAGCATGGGAGCTAGCGCAGGAGCTAGCGCCTCTTTTTCAGCACTGCAGCCATCGTCTCTATTTCAGCACGGGAGCCATTGCCTCTATTTCAGCGCGGGAGCCATCGCCTCTTTTTCAGCGCGGGAGCCATCGCCTCTATTTCAGCGTGGGAGCCATCGCCTGTATTTCAGCGCGGGAGCCATCGCTTGTTTTTCAGCGCGGGAGCCAACACCTGAGGAGCGCCTCTTTTTCAACGCGGGAGCCATCGCCTCTATTTCAGCGCTGGAGCCATCGCCTCTATTTCAGCGCGGGAGCCACCGCATGAGCAGCGTCACTATTTCAGCGTGGGAGCCATCGCCCCTATTTCAGCGCTCGAGCCATCGCCTCTATTTCAGTGTTGGAGCCTTCGCCTCTATTTCAACGCGGGAGCCATCGCCTCCATTTCAACGCGGGAGCCATCGCCCCTATTTCAGCGAGGGAGCCATCGCCTCCATTTCAGCGAGGGAGCCATCGCCTCCATTTCAGCGAGGGAGCCATCGCCTCCATTTCAGCGAGGGAGCCATCGCCTCCATTTCGCGAGGGAGCCATCGCCTCCATTTCGGCGAGGCAGTCATCGCCTCCATTTCGGCGAGGGAGCCATCGCCTCCATTTCGGCAAGGGAGCCATCGCCTCCATTTCGGCGAGGGAGCCATCGCCTCCATTTCGGCGAGGGAGCCATCGCCTCCATTTCGGCGAGGGAGCCATCGCCTCCATTTCGGCGAGGGAGCCATCGCCTCCATTTCGGCGAGGGAGCCATCGCCTCCATTTCGGCGAGGGAGCCATCGCCTCCATTTCGGCGAGGGAGCCATCGCCTCCATTTCGGCACGGGTGCCATCGCCTCCATTGCGGCGCGGGAGCCATCGCCTATTTTTTGGCGCGGGAGCCATCGCCTCCATTTCGGCGCGGGAGCCATCGCCTCCATTTCGGCGCGGGAGCCATCGCCTCCATTTCAGCGAGGGAGCCTTCGCCTCCATTTCAGCGAGGGAGCCTTCGCCTCCATTTCAGCAAGGGAGCCATCGCCTCTATTTCAGCGAGGGAGCCATCGCCTCTACTTCAACGCGGGAGCCATCGCCTCTACTTCAGCGCGGGAGCCATCGCCTCAATTTCAGCGCGGGAGCCATCGCCTCTATTTCAGCGTGGGAGCCATCGCTTCTTTTTCAGCGTGGGAGCCAACATCCGAGGAGCACCTCTTTTTCAGCACGGGACCCAGCACCTGAGGAGCGCCTCTTTTTCAACGCGGGAGCCATCGCCTCTATTTCAGCGCGGGAGCCACCGCATGAGCAGCGTCACTATTTCAGCGTTGGAGCCATCGCCCCTATTTCAGCGCAGGAGCCATCGCCTCTATCTCAACGTGGGAGCCATCGCCTCTATTTCAACGCGGGAGCCATCACCCCTATTTCAGCGCGGGAGCCATCGCCTCGATTTCAGCGCGGGAGCCATCGCCTCGATTTCAGCGCGGGAGCCATCGCCTCGATTTCAGCGCGGGAGCCATCGCCTCGATTTCAGCGCGGGAGCCATCGCCTCGATTTCAGCGCGGGAGCCATCGCCTCTATTTCAGCGAGGGAGCCTGCGCCTCTATTTCAGCGCGTGAGGCATCATCTCTAAGGAGCACCTCTTTCTCAGCGTGGAAGCCATTGTCTCTATTTCAGCGCGGGTGCCAGTGCCTGAGGAGTGCCTCTGTTTAAGCACCAAAGCTAGCGCAGGAACCAGCGCCTCTTTTTCAGCGCTTGAACTAGCTCCTCTTTTTCAGCATGGGAGCCAACGCCTCTTTTTCAGTGTGAGTCAGCACCTGAGGAGCATCGCTTTTTCAGCATGGGAGCTAGCGCAGGAGCCAGCGCCTCTTTTTCAGCACTGCAGCCATCGTCTCTATTTCAGCACGGGAGCTATCGCCTCTATTTCAGCGTGGGAGCCATCGCCTCTATTTCAGCGTGGGAGCCATCGCCTCTATTTCAGCGCGGGAGCCATCGCCTCTATTTCAGCGCGGGAGCCATCGCCTCTATTTCAGCGTGGGAGCCATCGCCTGTATTTCAGCGCGGGAGCCATCGCCTCTATTTCAGCGCGGGAGCCATCGCCTCTATTTCAGCGCGGGAGCCATCGCCTCTATTTCAGAGCGGGAGCCAGTGCTTCTTTTTCAGCGCGGGAGCCAACACCTGAGGAGCGCCTCTTTTTCAGCACAGGAGCTAGCGCAGGAGAGCCAAGCCAGGACCTGAGGAGCCGAGCTAGGGCCTGAGGAGCCGAGCCGAGCCAGGACCTGAGGAGCCGAGCCGATCTAGGGCCTGAGGAGCAGAGCCGATCCAGGGCCTGAGGAGCCGAGCCAGGACCTGAGGAGCCGAGCCAGGACCTGAGGAGCCGAGTCAGGACCTGAGGAGCCGAGCCAGGACCTGAGGAGCCGAGCCGAGCCAGGACCTGAGGAGCCGAGCCAGGACCTGAGGAGCCGAGCCAGGACCTGAGGAGCCGAGCCGAGCCAGGGCCTGAGGAGCAGAGCCGAGCCAGGACCTGAGGAGCAGAGCCAGGACCTGAGGAGCAGAGCCGAGCCAGGGCCTGAGGAGCAGAGCCGAGCCAGGGTCTGAGGAGCAGAGCCAAGCCAGGGCCTGAGGAGCAGAGCCGAGCCAGGGTCTGAGGAGCAGAGCCGAGCCAGGGCCTGAGGAGCAGAGCCGGGCCAGGGCCTGAGGAGCAGAGCCGGGCCAGGACCTGAGGAGCAGAGCCGGGCCAGGACCTGAGGAGCAGAGCCGAGCTGAGCCAGGGCCTGAGGAGTGGCTCGCGCCATCAAGAGTAAAGTAACGGATGAGCATCATGGAGCAATGTGAGGAATTACAACATATAGGAGCAACTTAGCTCAACTGGCTTGTTCTCCCTCAAATTTCTCCTTGGTTCTCATCCTTTTTCATGTCCAAAAGATCCTTTTCCATTAAAGTCAGGGGTCAGCAGCCCTGGCCCTTTAGGTGTTTTGGAGCTATGTCTCTCATGATGTTCATTCAGTCTTTAGGTTGGCTGAGCATCCTGGGAAATTTACCTCCAAAACATCTGGAGAGCCAATGTTGCTGAGCCTTGATTTAAGTATCCATAATTAAATGCTATTTAAGTCCAGGGACAGAGTTACTGTATAGCCGGCCGCCTTAATATGGGGCCAGGAAGGAATTTTTTGCTTGAGACGTACTACTAGAGTTATGTCCAGGTTTTTTCGCCTTCCTCTGGACTGGTAAATGAGAGAAAAACATCTTTTGGACTTTATTTCAATTGTAGTAATTCTAAATAAAACCTCTTTATTTAAAAAGGTAATAAATTGTTTGTCATTTATTCTGAATAACTATTGGGTTCTCATTTATTGGATCACATATCTTAAGGCAGATATGTAAAATAACTTCAAAGGGTAGTTCTATTCCAAATGTTTTTTTACTTTAACCATTTGACATTTTTCCATCAACAATTTAAAGTGCATCAGGTATTATTAAAGGGACACTCTAAGCAACATGACCACCTAAGCTATTTTAGGTGGTCATGATGCCCAGAGTATGCCGCCCTCTGTCCCCCCTCCCTCCGCTCAGCGGTTCAGCTGTAAATGCTGAAAACAGCTGAGAGAGGCGGAGAACTTTACTCCGCCCTCCCAGCTGTCAGTCAGCAGAGCGGGAATCATATTTCCCGCTTCTGCCGACTTTTCCCGAGTAGGAGACGTCATCGCGCTTTCAGCGCGATGATGTCTCCAACTCACCGCAGAAGCTGGCGGCTCCCTCTGAGGGTTAGTGTTGCGCACATCCTCTTGCGCGCAACACTAATCCTCAGAGGGAGCCGGGAGGAAGCCTGCCGATTGGCTGGCTTACGTGAGAGGCGCGCGTGTGCGCTTCTCACGTAAACCAGAAGGCAAGAAGACTCAAGAAGGACGGGAGCGGAAGAGGAGGGAGGTGAGTATGAAAAAAAAAAATGACGCCGCAGGAAACAAGAGGATATTAGGGTTAGTATTACAGTTACAAAAAAAAAAAAGATTTATTAAGGGAGTAGGGATAGATTAAGGTTAGTTAAAAAACGGGGCGGGGGGGTTTATTCGAGTGTCCCTATAAGTTAAACTTTAAATTACTCATTTTAAAACGCCTAGGGCTCCATTACATTCTTCACGTCAATTTTTGCGCGAAGCGTTAAACGTTAACGCGCGTAAATTAACGCTGGTATTACAATCCTCGCGCAGTATTTCATTCGTCAAAAAATAATGTGCGGAAAAAAGACGCACGAAAACGCACGCACATGAATGTTGCGTGCAGAAATTGGTGTGCGGACTGTTCTTTCACACAATTCAGCCAATCAGAATTAACAACCACAATTGTCTCACGTTAAATTTTTGCACCTGTCAAAGTCAATCTGTGCATATATGCTGCATCAAAAAAAAAAAGAACACGCACAACTTCTCAGATTTATTGTTTGGGTATGTGTAGAATGTGTAACTATACTTTGCTGTATTTCTTTTTTCGGGCTGGTGTATTTGGTTTCGGCCAGGACGTTCAGATTTGCCTTTAACACCAGCTCTTCAGAGACGTTAAAATTATGCGTGCAAATGCTGTGCATTAAAAACTGCGCATAGATTGTAATACCATCCACGTACCAGCGCACAAACGCATTTGAGCTCACAATGTTAAGTATAGGACACGCAACGTACATTACGCTCGCGCAGCATTCACCCACGGTAGACATTAACACGCATTTTTTCCGCAGACATTGTAAAGGCTTTTTCCCCTTGCGTTAATGCGTTTTTGCGCACGCGTTAACGTTTGCGCAAAGAATGCAATAGAGCCCATATTTTTTTGAGATTCCCATATTACACATCTTCCATCATCATCATGAGGGAAAGTCGGAAACCACAAAAACTAGCAGAGTTATTCAGAGAAAGGTGAAAACCAGGAGAAGAGAACAATCTAGACCAAATAGCCGATTTGGAAAGTGAAATAAATGGGAGGATTTTTCTGGTTTGGCTGTTTTGACCTAGAATTTTCACTTCTCCAGTCATTCTCCTGGTTTTCACCTCTCTCTGAATAACCCTGTCTAGCTTTACATGGATTTGGACTTATTTTATACATTTGTGTCAATGCTTCTACATCAGGTTTAAAGTCATTCTGCTATTCAATGAGTGCCTAAGGATATGTAAACACACAGGTATTACAGATCTGTGCTATGCAGGCTTCTGCCTAAAATGGACAACAGTCTCAGCCACCCAAAAACTGGGGACGAGTCAGACCAGCTACTGTCACCTCCAGTTTCTCTAATGAAAAAGGGATTAAAAAGGCACGTCCACATCACTTCTGATGCCATTAGATTTCTTCACAGCAATAGTGAAATAAAGTGCAACAAAACAGTAAAGTGCAGCGGTGCCTTAAAAGAATAAAACCAGCAGGGCTAAGTGCAATAGTGCAAACAGGAGGAGACGTAGACAACCTGTAGATAATAATCAATAAAGTGCACAAATTAAATGTCCATTGCTAATCCGATGGAGATGCACAAAAAGTACAAAAAGTGTCCAATGTTTCAATTGAGTGCAATAGTGCATATAGCAGTCCGTGATGATGGAAGATAAAATACTCAGGAGTCCCAATGTTTGTGGTGCTCCTTCTTATTCCGGTGGAAAGTTCGTCACGTCCTCGATTTCATAAAAGAGAAGGGAGAAGCACACGGGGAAATCTTTGGTGCAGGAGATCTTATGACAAATTAGGCAAAGATTATTACTGGTAGAGGTATATACCACTCACATTTAAATGAGCCTAAAGGTTTCCCGGCTCTAGGTTTAATCGCCTATGGCCATGTAGAGAGTGGCACTTCCCTTCTTTACCAAGTAACAGGTCCTATACGAATTAAGAACAGATGGGAGACAATGCTCCCATAGCGTAATACTGCAGGGTAACCAAACAGAGATAATTACACAGTGCACTTACCAATTAAGGAGCCTTTCAAACTCAGTACAGCCTTAGGCACTCTTAGGTAGGTGCCCTGGACCTCTTTTCCTCGTTGGCAGGTCGAGTGTTGTTGTTCCCATGAGGTATCAGGTTGGAATTAGCAAAACATGGCCAATGAAGGGCTAAAAGTAAAAAATATACATTTATTCCATAAAAAGGGACATAAAAATACCGAGACGCGTTTCGACTGTGGTAGCCTTCCTCAGTCGGTGTATTGTCCTGTAGTGTCTCTGTTTTAAAAACCAGAGCTGAGCAGTCCATCCTCCTTTATACTCTATCGGCGGGGCTATGGTTCCAGCTGCACTGATCTACTTCCTGTATCTGGTTTTGATTGCATCACTTCCGGTCAGGTCCTTTTCCCAGTAATGCCTTGCGGTTCTCTGCCGGAAATACCATAGCACTACACTTCTCTATCGATCGCAATCGTATACAAATGTGTGAAAATACGAAATTACATTAAGGGGATATAGTGACTATATAGTGACGAACTTTCCACCGGAATAAGAAGGAGCACCACAAACATTGGGACTATTTTATCTTCCATCATCACGGACTGCTATTCGCACTATTGCACTCAATTGAAATATTGGACACTTTTTGCACTTTTTGTGCATGTCCATCGGATTAGCAATGGACATTTAATTTGTGCACTTTATTGATTATTATCTACAGGTTATCCACGTATCCTCCTATATGCACTATTGCACTTAGCCCTGCTGGTTTTATTCTTTTAAGGCACCGCTGCACTTTACTGTTTTGTTGCACTTTATTTCACTATTGTGCCTACTATTGATGCACTTTATTTCATTATTTATATATGCATATGCAAATGTTCCAATTGCATTCCAGTGTTTTGCACTATTGATGCGCTGTCAGGGATACCTGCCACACTTCCCTCATCTTTGTTTAGCACAGATTTTGGTTGTTTTTTCTGTGGTTTTTTATCCCAGGGCGGCATCATATCACTTACTAGTTATAACTTATTATCATAACTGCATTTATTGGTAAAAACAATATATATAACTTTATAGGCGCCCACGCTTTAGGGTATATAGCTTTATACCCACACCCCTTTCATGGATATATATTGCCCCAGCAGTTTAAACATGGATATATAATGCCCCCAGCAGTTTAAACATGGATATAGAAACATAGAAAAATGTCGGCAGATAAGAACCTTTCGGCCCATCTAGTCTGCCCAATTACATGGATATATATTGCCCCAGCAGCTCAAACATGGATATATATGCCCCCAGCAGCTCAAACATGGATATAAATTGCCCCCCAGCAGATATATATTGCCCCCCCAGGGTTCTCGCCGACATTGTCTGAGGGCCCGCAGGGCGGTAGGGGCCCGGTTTGGGGTGACACAGTGGGCCCACCGCCGGTTTCCTCTGATGATCGTAGAAATTAAAAGGCAGCCAGCGGTGCACTCTGTAAATGCCGCGCTGGTGCCTGCAGCGTGCCCGCATCCCAGTCAACTGGAGCAGGCACTTTGCACTGGTGCCGCCCCTAACGTGACATGTCATGTGAGGGGGCGGTGCAGGCGCCACCACAGCATTTACAGAGTGCGCCGCTGACTGCCTTTTAATTTCTACGATCATCAGAGGGAAACCGGTGGGGGTCCACTGTGTCGCCCCAAACCGGGCCCCGACTAACCCGCGTGCCCGCGGGCAGTGCCCGAGTGCCCGATGGGTCAGTCCACCCCTGGTATCTACAGTAATTAAATATCAGATCACAGGAGTACAAGGATTAAACACGAAATTGAAAAAGTGTAACACCTTAATATACAGGGGTACCAACGAATACTCCACGTGATCTGTAAAACATAACCTGTATTCAGTTATTGTTAAAAATCATATACAATTGAAGCTATCTTTACTTCACAAAAAACATTGACAGTCGACACTTAAAGATATAGAACCTGTCACAGAACATCAACAAAATGTCACCAAAAGAATAAACTGAAAAATATATATATATATTCTTTATCAGAAAAAAAATGCACGTCATCCTACTCACATATGTTAATGCAGAAATGACAAACCATTATTATTTAGAGACTGCAGACAAAGTGCACAATAAAAAAAAGTTAGAGAAGAGTAACCCAGATGAATAGGGTGCGCTTAAATACCTAATACTATAGTAACCTAAAGTGATATATAGCCACAAACTGCAGCACACCCGGCATAGCGCCGTTACAAAGCTTGGGACTTAATCACCGTTGCAGCCCCACGGTTACCAAATATGAAGTCTCAGTTTCAGATGCAAAATAAGAGAACAATTACCAGCAATGCTAACTAGTGTATATATATATTTTTTCTTCAACTGAAATCCCGAACTCATTGCACCCAACAGTGTTTCGTCCTTGCTGGTGCATTGAAACACAGGGCTGTTCATCTCCACAAAATCCCATTTGGCCATGCCTTCAAATTATCCAGTAGTGGGTTAGTTCAAATAATTGATCTTTAATTGGCACCTCAGTCTGCCTAATCAGCAGACCATTAATCAAGTGCCCATCCGAGTTTCTGATTGTAACAGCCACCAAATAAATGCACTCATCCTGTCCACCAGCAGCGCAAAATCCAAAAGATCTTGTATTGGACACCCTCTAAAACAGTTATATTTTATATACAGGGGCAAACTGACAACTAATGGGGCCCCCGGACAATAGGCGATCAAGGTGCCCCATTGTGCCACACCCACAAAATGGCACACACATACAAACCCAACCCATGTAACACAACACCCATGTACATTGTTGTGTTAAAGAATTTTTCTCTAAACACAATTTTCAAAATATTTATTTTAATGAGTTAATAAACTCCACTCTGGACCCAGCAGCGAATTGGGGAATCCATTGTGTCTCCTCCAGACTTACAGATAGTCACCACTTATTGCCATCACCTACGTATTTCAGCAATGGCTGTGCCGCGGCACAGAAGGTCCCTATGGCACACGTGGGAAACAAATCACTTTTCAGGGTTTTAAACATACACTTATACACACTGCACATTAGACCACAGCAATAAAACTCACTGTATTAGGCATTTGAATATTTGCCGCCTGGCCGGTCATGAAGTTTGGGGCCTGGGTAATCTGAGCGTCACACTCCATCTCCAGCTGCTGCTCTGCAAGATGAGGCACTCACTGCTGTTCCAATCTCCTGCGGCTGAGCCTGCAGGGGCAGGCTCTGTCTCGGCCACATTCACATAATTTCAAGGAGGCGTGGCTGAGATAGGGACCGGTGCGGGCACATAACAAATAACAAGCCAAATTGTGAATGGTGTGAGAGAAGCTGTCTTGCAGTCAGATGGAGCCCTGCAACACTCGGTGGCAGATCAGTAAGATCCACCGTCCGAGCTGAGGGCAGAAATCTGGAAATGCCGTTTGTAAATTTGTCTCCCGGGTACCGGCTGGCTCGTCTGTAATCTGAACTAGATCGGATTGCAGTGCGAGAATACCCCAGCAGGAGTAGCCAAATCCGGACCCCCCTTCCCCTCAGGCAGTGCCCGAGTGCCCGTTGGGTCAGTCCACCCCTGTTTATATACGATAGAAACTGGTTCAGGGGTAGAAAATTAAATGCCAACATTACATGCCGTGGATGAAGAAATCTGACAAGATTGCTGGACTTCTAGTTTAAACTGCAGCTTTTTCTCTTTTGCCTATTGGTGCACTCCAAATTGGTCAAAGTAGGAACATCACGTGACTTTAGTTCCCCAATAGCATTTATATACTATTCCACAGTAACCCTCATGAGAGATATTGCAACTTTGTCTGGATCTCGAGAACAGATTAATTTAGCTAAACTGTTACAATATGTGAATAATTTTCATAGTAGGTACCCGGGACGGTATGGAGTGGTCCCCCCTCATCCTTTCATCCATCACCAGCTTGGGTCAATATTGACCAATATTTGCCCAATTCCCAGCTTTCTGAATAGCCGAATTGTTACGAATTTGCAACATATGGAGAAATTCACCATTTCGTGCAATTCGGTGGCAAGTATATATATATACAAACAAACAAAACCAGGGAGAGAGCACTCCAGTCAAACACATTCAAAAAACCTGCAACAACAGCTTCATGCATGGGTACATAATACCAGCTTTTACCACATATTTACATATATATTTGCACCCCTCCCTGCCACAGGTACTCCTCCTCCAGGTTCTATTTAACCTTGATCTGCGGGAGCTCCAGGAAAGGACCTGATCCTCCGTGAGTTTATCCCATGATGGGCAGTCATTAGGTTTGCAGAGTAGGACCTGCCAGAGGGTGGATTACATTGACGCTGTTGGCAGGTTTAAGCAATTCACGGCCGTTCATTGCGAACCAAATATCTACCATTTTATTCAACAAAGCTTAGATTTAAGAAATTTTTAACATGTGGTAAAAGCTGGCATTATGCACCCATGCAGGAAGCTGTTGTTGCAGGTTTTTTGAATGTGTTTGACTGGAGTGCTCTCTCCCTGGTTTTGTTTGTATTTTATTTTCGAGATGCACCCGCACTGAATGCTTAGTTTAGGTTGAGTGCTACCCCCCGTGTGTTATATATAAAGTGGGTATACATGTATATTAGGGATGAGCTGTTCGGTTCGGAGTTCGATTCGAACTTTGACAGTTCGAAAGTTTGCGAACTTCGAACTTTTTGGGATGTTCGCCAAAAGTTCTAAAATAAATGCTTAAAAAATCATAAAAAATCTAAAAATAAAGAGACTCTTTACTGCAGAATATTATAAGCAATGGTTTATCAGATATTGAATTAAAACAGGAATATTTTTAACATTGAAGCCTATGGGATAAAACATTCTTGTTGCTAAAACATCAGGCAGACGAGGCCCTCTAAATCAGGCACTGTAGAGGGCAGCCCGCCGGAGCCTCCCTCCCAAGGACCCCTTGAGGAGCATGCGGCTGCAAGATTACAAAGCTGCGACTGCGGGCTGGCCAGCCGGGTGCATGTGGCAGAGAGGTGGCGCAGGGCAGAGCCGTAACTAGCTCCTTTTGCACCCGAGGCAAAAACAGAAAATTGTGCCCCCCACATAATTTTAAAAATCAGAATCCCCGACCAGTGGCGCAGTGCTAAGCTCCTGGATGCTCCCCGCGACCAGAAGCAGTGGATCGGACCACCCTTTGCGCTGTGGGATGAGAGGCAAGTATGTGATTTTTGGGGGGGGTTCCAGCTGGTGCTGACTGATTCTGCAGTAGCGGCATCACTTAGCACCAGCGTCCAGCTGTGGGTAACTTTTGTAGCTATAGCGGGATGGTAATTAGCGTTAGGACTTTGTATTCCTAACGCTATTTACTCTTTGCGCTCCCCATGTGTCATGCCCCATGCCGCGGCCGGACCGCGGCCGCCATGTTGGGACACTTTGTATACTCACCAGAGGTCCCTCGTGGCGCGTCGCTCCCTGGTTCCGGTCTTCAGCTCGGAGGAGGAGAGCCAGGATGTGTCCCACGCCGCCTCCGGGATCCGACTGAGAAGAAACCAAGCGCGCATCCGCGATCGTCCATCCTAAAGCATGAAGACCTAGGTACTCTGGTCAAATAAAGGTACTGCATTACACCTGCACTGGTGCATTACCACGTGCTTGAGGCGACATATGAACAAGTGCCACACATCCCGTTAGCACAATACTTTGCGTAGGTCCTCCTCATCTGTCTCTACCTACACTGTATGTCCTGCCATGTCATTGCCTACAACCTCCACCAACAGGGATGATGCTACAGTAATGGATGTACCAGCAGGTCCTTCCTCACAATGTGACATCATCCCAGTAGCTGAAGATTTATGCAGTCAGATTACGTTACCGCAGCTGCTGCAGTGAAAGAGAAAAATATAGTCCCAACCATCCCCAAGCACAGCGTCTAAATGCCAGTTTAGCAAAATTACTCGCATTGCAGCTGCTGCCTTTCCAGCTGGTGGACTCTTTTCCCTTCCGTGAATTTGCTGAATGTGCTGTACCACAGTGGCAGGTTCCAAAATGACATTACTTTTCACACAAGGCCATTCCAGCACTATACCAGCACTTGGAAGACAATGTTATCCAGTCATTGGGAAAGGCAGTCAGCAGCAAGGTGCATGTGACTTTAGACACGTGGTCCAGCAAGCATGGACAGGGTCGTTACATTTCCTTCACGGCACACTGGGTAACTCTGATTGCAGCTGGGAGGGATCCAAGACGGGGCTCTGTGCTGGAGCTTGTTCATCCACCACACCTCCAGAAAGCTGCTTGTATGAGGTCTGTCTGCTCCACCACCACCACCTCTTCCTCCTCCTCCTTCTCTGTCTCTGGCAAAGTGGCAGTTAAACCGACGCCTGACAGGGTCTACGCAATGGCTCAAGCAAAAAGATGCCATACTGTGCTTGAGCTGGTTTGTTTAGGAGACAGGAGCCACACCGGGTCAGAAATGTTGTCAGCTCTGCAGGGGCAGGTGAAGAGATGGTTAACACCACGCCAGCTTGAGCTGGGAATGATCGTCTGTGATAATGGCAGCAACCTTCTCTCCGCCCTACGCAAGGGTAAATTGACACATGTACCATGCCTAGCACACGTCCTAAATCTGGTGGTACAGCGTTTCCTAACCAAGTACCCAGGGCTGCCAGAGCTTCTCATCCAGGCCAGAAAAGTCTGCAGCCACTTCAGACAGTCATTCCCAGCAAGCGTTCGCCTGGCAGAAATTCAAAGAGAATTCCACCTTCCCACAAACCGTGTGATCTGTGACATGCCCACCAGGTGGAACTCTACATTAGCAATGCTGCAGCGTCTGCACAAGCAGCAGAGGGCCATCAACGAGTACCTGTGTGAGTATGGCACAAGGACAGGTTCAGGTCAACTTGTTTGTTTTTCCCCCCTTGCAGTGGCTGATGATCAAGGATGCATGCACTGTACTGTCACCATTTGAGAAGGCAACGAGGATAGTGAGCAGGGACAGTGCATGCATCAGTGACACAATTCCTTTAGTGTTCCTGCTGGAGCACACTGCGGGGAATTATAGATGTGTCTCTAGAGGCAGAGCAGCGGGAGGAAGAGGAGGCCTTCCCTAGCTCTCAAGGCCCCAGTCTTTCCGCAGACAGCATTCCAGCGGGTCCTACTCAGATCAGACAGGAGGAGGATGAGGATGAGGAGGACTATTTAAGTAGTGGGGGCATTGAAGGTGGGGATTCCTCAAGGGAGGGTTTTGTGTGCCCAGAAACAGAAGGGCTAGTGCGTGGCTGGGAGGAGGAAGTGCACGATACGGTCATCCTCATTGACCAGGAAGACTCGGCAGCTAATGCCACCTCCAACCTACGCTGCATGGGCTCCCTAATGATGCAAAGCCTGCTAAAGGACCCCAGGATTCGTGCTATCAAGGAGAGGGATCATTACTGGTTGGCAACCCTTCTTGATCCACGATACAAGGGGAAAGTTTCAGAGCTCATCGTGCCCGCACAGAGGGAGCACAGGATGAAAAAACTTGAGGACGCTCCAAAGCGACACTTGTGTAACACCTTTCCAGGCACTGGTAGATTACCAAGTGCTGACACACGTGCTTCTGAGGCTGCAGGTGATCAGAGGAATAGCGGTGAAGGCCAGGGCCACTTGACTGATGCTTTTTTAAATTTTTTTAGTCCACGACGCCCACGACGGTGTTGAGATTGGATCACTGGCCAGAATTTAGCCAATATGCTATGCAGCTACTAGGTTGCCCTTCATCTAGCGTGCTTTCCGAAAGAACGTTCAGTGCCGCTGGAGGTTTTGTCACAGACCAGAGAGTGTGTCTGTCCACCGACTCCGTAGACCGGCTGACATTTCTAAAAATGAAGATCAAAAACTTTTCAATATAGGACCACATGGTCCACCCCTGCATTCTTCCACAATACTACAGAGGGGTTACTGTATGATGATACTTGCTGGCCTGGCATTAAAGGCAGAATATCTGGTGCACTGACGCCCATTACCAGATAAAAAACTTTTCAATATAGGACCGCAAGGTCCACCCCTGCACTCTTCCACCATAACACAGAGGGGTTACTGTATGATGATACTTGCTGGCCTGGCATTAAAGGCACAATATCTGGGTGCACTGACGCCCATTACCAGATAAAAAAAACACTTTTCAATATAGGACCACATGGTCCACCCCTGCACTCTTCCACAATACCACAGAGGGGTTAGGCTAGGGTCAGATGAGCGTATTTTCTACGGACTGTGCGTCCGTGCAGTACGGACGTACTTATTGAATGACGACAAGGTAGTGGCCACACAGTCCGTTTTTTTCACTGACGTATTTTTTGACTGATGTAGCAGGGAAAATAAATTACAATGAAAGAACATTCTGTCCGTCAAAAATGCTGGACGTATAAATGCAGTCCGTCTGACCTTGTTGCATCACTCACACACAAAGCTATGCGGTCGTTGTGGACGTGGCGCACTCTGCATGTCCGTTCTAGCAGTATTACGTTCTTGCCTAACCTGCGTCCGTTTGCAGGCAGCGTCTGTCAGCCCCCGCACTTCTGTGCGGACGTACTTCGTGTGTGGGGCTCCATTTAACACAATTGTATGCTATCACGGACGTACTTATGAGCGGGCAACACAGACGTTAACACTGCGTTCGTCTGACCCCAGCCGTACTGTATGAGGATACTTGCTTCCCTGGCAGTCTTGCACCAAAGGCAGAATATCTGGTGCACTGACGCCTTAACCAGATGCATATCTTTTTAATATAGGACCGCAAGGTTCACCCCTGCACTCTTCCACAATAACACAGAGGGGTTACTGTATGATGATACTTGCTGGCCTGGCATTAAAGGCACAATATCTGGGTGCACTGGCGCCCATTACCAGATCAAAAAATTTTCAATATAGGACCACATGGTCCACCCCTGCATTCTTCCACAATACTACAGAGGGGTTACTGTATGATGATACTTGCTGGCCTGGCATTAAAGGCAGAATATCTGGGTGCACTGACGCCCATTACCAGATAAAAAACTTTTCAATATAGGACCGCAAGGTCCACCCCTGCACTCTTCCACCATAACACAGAGGGGTTACTGTATGATGATGCTTGCTGGCCTGGCATTAAAGGCACAATATCTGGGTGCACTGACGCCCATTACCAGATAAAAAAAACACTTTTCAATATAGGACCACATGGTCCACCCCTGCACTCTTCCAAAATACCACAGAGGGGTTAGGCTAGGGTCAGATGAGCGTATTTTCTACGGACTGTGCGTCTGTGCAGTACGGACGTACTTATTGAATGACGACAAGGTAGTGGCCACACAGTCCGTTTTTTTCACTGACGTATTTTTTGACTGATGTAGCAGGGAAAATAAATTACAATGAAAGAACATTCTGTCCGTCAAAAATGCTGGACGTATAAATGCAGTCCGTCTGACCTTGTTGCATCACTCACACACAAAGCTATGCGGTCGTTGTGGACGTGGCGCACTCTGCATGTCCGTTCTAGCAGTATTACGTTCTTGCCTAACCTGCGTCCGTTTGCAGGCAGCGTCTGTCAGCCCCCGCACTTCTGTGCGGACGTACTTCGTGTGTGGGGCTCCATTTAACACAATTGTATGCTATCACGGACGTACTTATGAGCGGGCAACACAGACGTTAACACTGCGTTCGTCTGACCCCAGCCGTACTGTATGAGGATACTTGCTTCCCTGGCAGTCTTGCACCAAAGGCAGAATATCTGGGTGCACTGACGCCTTAACCAGATGCATATCTTTTTAATATAGGACCGCAAGGTTCACCCCTGCACTCTTCCACAATAACACAGAGGGGTTACTGTATGATGATACTTGCTGGCCTGGCATTAAAGGCACAATATCTGGGTGCACTGGCGCCCATTACCAGATAAAAAACTTTTCAATATAGGACCACATGGTCCACCCCTGCATTCTTCCACAATACTACAGAGGGGTTACTGTATGATGATACTTGATAGCCTGGCATTAAAGGCACAATATCTGGGTGCACTGACGCCCATTCCCAGATTCATATCTTTTTAATATAGGACCGCATGGTCCACCCCTGCATTCTTCCACAATACCACAGAGGGGTTACTGTATGATAGTACTTGCAGGCCTGGCACTAAAGGCACAATATCTGGGTGCACTGCCACTGACGCCTGTATCAGATTCATATCCTCAGAGGGGTTACGGTGTGACGGCACTGTTGCCGACGCTAAAAGCCCAATTTTAAAGCACCTATTGTTACTTTCATCCAAAGCCTGCATAAGTTTCACAATAATTTAGCCAAAAAAATCACTAAACTTTTTCTGCGCGTCCTAAAATGTCTTTTCATACAGGCTGCCGCCCCAAGCAGTTGTTTATGGATAGATTTAAGGAAAAGCATTTACCGTCATATGAAACGTCATTTTTTGTTTTTTAAGTGTTTCTATACATCCTAGAAATCCGCCACTTCACGGGCAGGTTATGGGGACCTCCTAGGCACGATATTTGAAGGAATTTTTGGTTTTTATTTTTAACCCTTATTTCATGGAAAACTCACTGTCCCTTTAAAAACGTTTATTTTTTACTATTTGTCCTTGTTTCCTGTCCCCCAGGGCACTACCCGGACCCCCATACACCTTTTATGGCAAATATGTAGCATATATGCCCTCTTGGAGGGCACTCTAAGAAACCGAATTTTCAGCCCCATTGACTTGCATGGGGTTCGAGTTCGGGTTCGGTCCCGAACAAATGGGAAGTTCGGGTTCGGGCTCGAACCGAACTCGGGGAGTGTTCGGCTCATCCCTAGCAGTAACCTCATTTAACCTAGCACCAACGCTCACATGTGTGAGTGCTAGCGTTAAGGAGGTGATGGGGCCCTACATATATAGTGCGCACACAGTACATGTACAAATACAGTACACACAGAATACATGCATGTATAGCAAAAGAACATTTAGCATAATATATACCCCCAGAATAATATACACAGCACTGAGCCCCCAGACTAGTTTCCCCAGTTCGCATGGATATAATTGCCCCCAGCTCACATGGATATTATTGACCCCAGCTCATATGGATATTATTGACCCCAGTTCACATGGATATTATTGACCCCAGCTCATATGGATATTATTGACCCCAGTTCACATGGATATGGCCCAGCTCATGGATAATGCCCCCCAGCTCTCATGGATGTTGTCCCAGCTCTCATGGATAATGCCCCAGCTCTCATGGATATTGCCCCCAGCTCTCATGGATATGGCCCAGCTCATGGATAATGCCCCCCAGCTCTCATGGATATTGTCCCAGCTCTCATGGATAATGCCCCAGCTCTCATGGATATTGCCCCCCAGCTCTCATGGATAATGCCCCAGCTCTCATGGATATTGCCCCCAGCTCTCATGGATAATGCCCCAGGTCTCATGGATAATGCCCCCCAGGTCTCATGGATAATGCCCCCCCAGGTCTCATTGATAATGCCCCAGGTCTCATGGCTATACCCCCCCAGGTCTCATGGATAATGCCCCAGGTCTCATGGAAAATGCCCCCCAGGTCTCATGGATAATGCCCCCCCAGGTCTCATGGATAATGCCCCCCCCGGTCTCATGGATAATGCCCCCCCCCAGGTCTCATGGATAATGCCCCCCCTAGGTCTCATTGATAATGCCCCCCCAGGTCTCATTGATAATGCCCCAGGTCTCATGGATATGCCCCCCCAGGTCTCATGGATAATGCCCCCCAGTTCTCATGGATTATGC